>PVKH010026592.1:0-13182 GCA_004027955.1 Chaetophractus vellerosus
AAACCCGGGGCCTCCCATGTGGTATCCCAGCGCGCTCTTTATCCACTGAGCTATCTAGCCGGGCCCTATATATTTTTTTAAGATTTATTTTTTATTTATTTATATATCCCCCCCCCTTGTTGCTTGTTCTTGCTGTGTTCATTTTTGCTTTTGCATTCTTCTGTGTCTGCTTGTCTCCCTGTGCTTCGGCATCCCGCCGAGTCAGTTCACCGCGCAGCGGCTTGCCTGCTCGTGGCGGCCTGCCTTCTCGAGGTGGCCTGCCTTCTCGAGGAGGCCCCGGGAACTGAACCTGGGGCCTCCCATGTGGTAAACCAGGGCTCTACCAATTGAGCCACAGTTGGTTCCCGTAAAATCTTATGTTTTTAACAGATATCTCCTGTTGTTTCTGTTTCCCGAGAGAACCCTGACTAAAACAACATGGGAACACCTGCTGGCAGGGCTCTGGATTAAATTCTCAAGACACTGAGACCAGAGCATCAGCTCCAAATTATTTAGAGTGGGAAATGTTTTAGTCAAACTTAGACTCTGGAACACCAGATCAGTCAACTAAAAAACACATCTTCATTCTTCCTAGAATAATGGCCATGGTCCCCATAAGAGTATCTTCTCAGAGATCAGGATCATATGCAGAGGGACAAAGAACACGTTAAAAGTCCTAATAAACTTCATTTTCCAAGTAGTTAATGGACGTGCTTAACCCAGGTGTCCCTCTTAGCCCTTGTTCCAGAACCTGTCCCACTCATACCCTGGAGAGGACTGGCAAAGCCACATGCCATCCTGCCAGGGCTAAGCATTTCTCACCAGAAGGGAAACAACAAATGAGGTAGCTAAGACCCACTTTAGCTTAGCTCCTTTTAATGGTCCATAGGCAACCTTTCCTCACCTAGGACCTGGAAACCAAGTTCTAATCAAAGCTTGGCAAGAAAACAAGCATCTGCCTCAATTAGAGCCAAAATAGAAAGAACTTTACTCCCACAGCTATTAAAGTTAAAGGAATTTCCAGCTTGGCGCACTAATCCCGAGTAAAGCCAGCTACCCAAGAAAGTAAAGCCAGCTACCCAAGAAAGTCCCAGCACTGACGGAACACATGAGTGCCAGTCATTGATTGGATGGCCTGAAATATCTCTTCAAGAGACAAAGATAAATAGTGTCTCTGTCAAAGCCCGCTGTTCCTTATAACTCTAGCCCAAATGTCTATTGTTAGGAGGATGGCAAACTAGACATCCCTTAAGAAATCTTGTCTGTTTTCATTTGTTTCTTCTGGTACAATAACTAAAAAAGCAATGCCTCTTCTCATTCCTCTCCTCTACGATAGGAACTAGGATTGGCAATTTATACCTAACTCCGTTGCTGAAAGAATAATACTGTTTCCCACCAACTTTGGGAAAACACAGCCTTTTCAGGCACCTGGCCTTTTCTACTTTTGTGGCCCAGTATCCTCTTAGTGGGACCATATAAACTCAAAATTCTAATCAAGTTTATTTCTTCCAGAATCAACATTTTGTTAGCCATATTGGGACTTCATCCAGCTTCGCCCAGGATGCCAAATCCATCTTACTCCAATTGAAATAGAATAACCAGAGGGTTTTACACCTTGTCAGGTAAGGTCTACTGCCCCTAACCAGCAGGAAGTAATTGCAGAAGAATGACCATCTCCCTTCAGCACTCCTTTAAAAATAAAGGTGCAAACTCTTTCAGGGGGGAATGAAGCAGGCTAATAAGACAGGGAATCAATAGATGGATCAGGAACCTGGCAAGAAGTCTACATGGACATTGATACCCCCAAGTAGGCTGCTGGAAGGCCCTCATGAGATTTCTGCCATCTGGAATGAGATTCCCTCCAGAAGCCAGGAGAAGCCCCAGATATTTTCCAGGGACATTATCATTGGGCCCACCCAGGGGATTGATGGGTAGTATAATCTATCAAAACAGCAAACAGCTGGGACTCCTCCCATGCCATTAGCAAAAGGGTGGGATAATTAATGGTTTAAAAAGCAAGTGCAAAGGTCAAATCTCGCTCTCCTGTTCTCTTCCCCTCTCTCTTGCCTTCTGCACCCTGCTCTCCCTGTATATGTTCCCCCCTCACATGGATCAACACACACATAAAACCTGGGCATTTATAATCTATAATGGAAAATCTGTAATTTGTTCCTCTTTATCACTCTTCAGCCCCTTCCTCTCTACCTGAGACCTATGATCTGTTACTTTCTTCCACTTCTCCTCCCTCCCTACCTTAATAAATTACTGGCCTAATCAACGTAATGTGCTCTTGACATTCATTTCTGCAGCACAGTCAAAAACCTAGACAAAATCTGGTAATACCAGAATGCCATATTCTTTGTGAAGAAAGTTTTAACTTGGTGGTGCCTCAATTTTGGACTTCTCCTGGCCTGAAAACATAAGCAAATAAATTCCCATTTTTCCAGTCAACTCATTGTGTGGTATTTGTTTTAGCAGTGGGAAACTAAAACACCCAGTATCACCACTCATCTTTAACACTATCCTGGAGGCATCAGCCCAGTAAATTAAACTCTTATGCACATACACAAAGATGAGACAAGGCAAAGGATGAATAAAACTGCCCTTATTTGAAGACTATTTGATTGTAAGCACCATTTGATTGTGAGAAAAAATCCAAGAAAATCTACAGACAAAAAATTAAAATAAGAGAATGCAGTGTGTTTTCTAGATCAAAGATGAACAAACTAAAATAATATTATTCCTATATGCCACTAATAACCAATTAGAAAACATAACATAAAAATTTTTAAAGAAAACTGTTACAAAGAAAAATAATATGCAAGATTCCTGCAAATAAAACTAACAAAAAAGAACAAAAAAAAAACAATAATAATTTTTTAAAAACTAACCAAAGATATATAAGACCCTCCCATTAAAAATTATAAAACTTTATTTTAAAGTCCTAAAAGGGGACTTACATAAGTGGTGGGATGAGAAGACCAAATACCACAAGAATGTCAGTCTTCCAAGTTAAATCTATAAATTCAGTGCAATTTTATTCAAAACACCTGTTTTTCATGGAATTTATGTAAATGAATATGGACGGGACAAAGATAAGCCTCACAATAATTCTAAAGAGAAAAAATTTGAGTGACACTTTTTGTTCTAGTTACTATAAAGTCATAGAAATTAAGATCGTGTGGTATTAGAGGAATGGTAAATAGAACAAGGAGCGTAACAGAGGATTCAGAAACAGACCCTCACATATGTCAGTGGTGACATTACAAATCAGTATTGCTGGGACAAATGATTACCCATATAGGAAAACAATAGATTCCCATTTCACACAATATATAAAAATCCATTCCAGAAAGATTAAATACTAAAATGTAAAAGGCAAAACTTCAAAACCTTTAGAACAAAATATCAGGAAAATCTATATGACATGAGGGGAAAAAAAAGATTTCTTAACCCAGATACAAAAGTCACAAACCATAAATGAAAAAAAAATAACAAGTTTTACTATATTTAAAATTTTTCTTAATACTTTTGGAAAATAAAATAAAGTAAAAAGAGAAACAACAACCTGGGAGAAGTTTTTTTGCAATGTATATAATTAACAAAGGGCATGCATTCAGAATATATGAAGAATTCCCATAGTTCAATAAGAAAAAGATAATCATCACAGTAAATTAATAATAGATCAAGGATCTGAATATGCAATTTCACAGAGGAAACCCAATTAGACAATAAACAAATAAAAAAGGTGCTTAACCTCAGCAGTCAGAAAATACAAACTTAAGACAATAACTTACCATTTCACTCAATCATTTGGCAACATTTGAAAGCCTTCAATACCAAGCATTGGAGAAGAAGTAAAAGAACCAATACTCAGAAACATTCCTTTCAGGACTATAAATTGTAGTGACCCCTTTGGAGAGCCATTCTGCAATATCTACTGAAACTAAAAATGGCTATCTATACTCTATGAGTCAGCAATTTCACTTTTATCTTAGAGAAATTCTCAAACAGGCACAAGAAGACATGAACAGGGCTGTCCACTGAGCAGTATTTCTAATAGAAAAAATTTAATAACCTAAGTTGATATGAAAATGGAAAAAATGAGGCATATCCATGCAGCATAATTTTATTCAGCACTCAAAATGAATTAATTAGATTTACTTTAATCTAAATGTTGAGATAACTCTCAAAATATAGTTAAGAAAGCCAATTGCAGAAAAATATGTATCATATGAAAGAGTTTAAAATTTTGCAAAGCAATACTATATATCATTTAACAATACATATCATAAAGATAAACTATAAAAACAAATGCATTCATTATAGTTACTAACTCTGAGGAGAAAGAGAAGGAAAAGAACAGAAACAAATTAAATTATATCTCTAAAAAAAGAAAAATACAAAACAGATATGGCAGAATGTTAAAATGTGTATAACTGGTTTGTATTATTCTCTAAATTTTTCTGTATGATTGAATTCTTTCAAAATAATAAAGAGGGAAAAGGAAAACCGTGGAAAGAGGTACGTATAACTAGGAAGGTCAGACTAAGAACCAATTAATGTTGACTGGGCTGGTGAAAATATTTATTGATACTTATAATCACACTGAATATATAGGTATTGAAAATAACTAATATATTAGTTAACTGAGAACTAATTACTGAATTTTCATACAAACATAATTTTTAAAATACACTATAGGGCAGCAGATATGGCTCAAGCAGTTGAGTGCCCACCTCCCACATGGGAGGTCGCAGGTTCAGTTCTCAGTGTCTTCTAAAGAAGAAAAACAAACAATGAGCAGATAATGAGCAAAACAGCAAGAAGACAATGAGCAAAACAAAATGAGTAGGGAGCAGATGTGGCTCAAGTAGTTGAGCACCCGCCGAACCCTGGAGCTCCCATGATTGGGAGCTCCAGGGTTCGGTTCCCAGTGCCTCCTAAAGAAAAAAACACACAGACAATGAGCAGACAATGAGCAAAAAATAACGAGAAGATAATGAGCAAAACAAACAAATAAACAATGAGCAGACGAGTGCAAACAATGAGCAAAAACAATAAGCGAAACAGACGGAGGGGGGGATAGGGATAAAGGAGTCAGACAATTATATCAAAGATAACCAATTAGCAGCATATATTTTTGAAATGTTTTGATTTTTCTTTTCATCAATGTGGGTGATTCATTTAATAAGGTTTCTATTCTAAATGAAATTTTATCAAAAAACTATGGAAGTAGCTTCTCAAAGTCATGGAGAACATTTAATTTTATATTAGTTATCAGAATAGCTAATTGATGCTTACATATTAAATGACTTCATCTTATTTTAATTCAGAATTGCATTTTAAGTCAAAATTTTTCTAATAATTTTTAAGGAAAAGCAAGTGTTAAAACTGTAGGTATATGAATCTCAGCAGAGTTGCAACACCTACTCTGCAGTTCATTTGGACTCACCCAGGACAACTAACAAGGAGATGATGGACAAAGCCCATCCCAAGGAACAGAGTGCCTGCAACTGCAAGGAAGATATTTCCATCTATCTGCCCCCATGGGATCTAAGCCCCCTCTCAGTTAGAAGCAGAATGGGTGTCACCATCCCAAAATCCTCAAGATTGGGGAATGAACAATGGACTAAAGTAGTTTTATTATTATTCTGCTATAGACTTAATATTATTCTAGCAATAGAAAAACTTTTATCATTGATATAAAGGCAGTGGCCACCAGAGGTTCTGAGGGGAAGGAGAGGGAAAAATAGGTATAACATGGGGGCATTTTCAGAACATTGGAATTGTCTTGCATGACATTGCAATGACTCTACAGGCCGTTATATATTTTGTCATAACCTACGAAATTTTTTTTGAAGATTTATTTTTTATTTATTATATACCCCCCCCCTTTCTGCTTGTTCTTGCTGTGTTCATTTTTGCGTTCTTCTGTGTCTGCTTCTCTCCCCCCGCTGCAGTGACCCTCCGAGTCAGCTCACCATGTGGCGGCTTGCCCTGCCTTCAGTGGCTTGCCTGATCGAGGCAGTCTGCCTGCTTGAGGAGGCCCCGGGAACCGAACCTGGGGCCTCACATGTAGTAAACCGGAGCCCTACCAATTGAGCTACAGCCGGTTCCCATAACCTACAAAATTGTACAAACAGAGTGTAAACTATAGTCCTTGGTTAGTAGCAATGCTTCAATATGTATTCATCAATTACAACAAATGTACCATACTAATGAAGGATGTTGTTAATGTGGGAAAGTGAGGATGAGGGAGAGAGTGGGGCATATGGGAATACCCTATATTTTTTATGTAACATTTATGAAATCTAAAGTTTCTTTAAAAATAAAAAATTAATTTAAAAAACTGTAGGCATATCCTGCAATATCAAGGAAATTAAACATTTCTGCAGTTATTGAGTTTCCCATTAGTCTACACTATAGTACTTTGTTCAATCTGGCCCAAATAGATTCATTATATATTATTACCATATTTCTAAGCTACTTTTCCCTTAAAAATAAAACAAATTTCTGTAAAAAGTACAGTAACTTGAATTTAAAAAAATATTAAGGTAAAGTGAGTTGAAAGAGTATCAACATTATAAAAGTTTGTAATATTAGCATAATTATGTCCCATAGCATACTGACTCGTTCAAAAATTCATAGCGAATACAAACATATCATCCATTAACAGTTTTCTTTTCCATTACTTTGAAGAACTTACAACTTGAGACATAAAAGCTACATTACTATAATCATTCAAATAATATTAAAGTAAAATTGTTTAAAAATGGGGGAAAGCACGTTGAATTTTTCTTACAATAGAAAGCATATTCACCTAGAAGGTTTCATTTAAAATGGGAACATACATGAGAATTTCTGAAGAGGAATGTTTTATAAAAAGAAATGGTAAAGAACATAATTATTGAAAAATTAACATAGTAAAGAAAGTGGTGCTTTATCCAAACTGAAAATAATTGGAGGTGTAAAACTAAAGTCAATGATGGTGAAATATTAACAAAATATGGTGATATGGAAACCACTAGAACACTCTTGGGGAGGTAAACATTTTAAGGGTGGATTGTTAATTCAGAGAGAAATATTTAATATATAAAACTTTGTTTTCCCTGTTTCCCAGATCCCTGCTAGTAATCCTTTAAAATTTACAGTTAATGGGAAAAATTATTGGGGATCTTCGATGGTTTATTTCAAGTAAGTTTCCAGAAGCCATGAACAACAGTATGGACTTCCCTTCACAAATTGTGTTTCTTGCTCGGGTAACTTCCTAAAGACAGTAACATCATTAATTACATACAGTTGTCTGACCTACTCCAAAATAAAGCTCAATGTAAGGCAACTTCAACTAGGTCCATCCAAGAGAGAATTACTATTCTGAGGAGGATAAACTATTACAACACTATCATGGTATAAACTTTAAAAGTACAGCCTTATATCAAATGTTTAGTGCACTCATATTTTTATTCATCTCAGATTTAACAAATCCAAAGCTGAATTCCAGACCTTAATCCCAAAATTGCTCCAGCCACAGCCTTACTCACAGAAGTTAATGGCAACTCTCCATCCTCTCCGTTTGGCTCAGGCCAAAATTCTTGTAATAATCTTTTTCTCTCATATCCCATGTACATGCCACCAGAAAGTCTTTTTAGCTCTCCTTTTAAAATACACTCATAGATGTGACCTCTCACCACCTCCTTCACCACCACCCTTGTCTAAGTCACCATCACCTTTCACCTGAATTATTGCAATGGACTCGTAAACTGATCTCCCAGCTTCCACCCTTTTCTCACTGTTCTCAATAATCTATCTCAACAAAGCAGTCAAAGTCTTAAAATGTTCAAAACTGTATGTCAGATCATATTACTTTTCTGGTCAGAACTTTTTAATACTTCCCATTTTGCTCAGAATAAAAGCCAAAGTCTTTGAAGCCACGATGTTAGTGAAATAAGCCAGACACAGAAGGACATATATTACATGATTTTACTTATATGAAATAACTAGAATAAACAAATTCATAGATGTAGAGAGTAGATTACAGGTCACCAGGGGCCAGGGAGCAATGGGGAGTTGTTGCTTAATAAACACAGAGTTTCTGTTTAAAGTGATGAAAAAGTTATAATAAAAAATGGTGGTGATAGCAGCATATATATTGTGAATGTAATCAATGTAACTTGCACATACATGAAAGTGGTTAAAATGGGAAATTTTGTATTGTATATATTTTAGAGGAATACTTTTTTTAAAAAACTGAAGTCCTTGCAATGATCCAAAAAGTCCTCAACAACCTCACTCTATAACCATGTCTCTTGCCTTGTCCTCCACTTGCTCTGCTCTGGCCACACAGACTTTCTTGCTATTCTTCCCACAAGTTGAGCATGTTCCTGCCTCAGGGACTTTGTACTTGCTATTCCTTCAGTCTGGACTACTTTTCCTTTAAAGATCTTCAGGCTAACTCTCTCACCTCTCTCAAGTCCTTACTCAACTGTCACTTTTAAGGAAAAGCAAGTCTTAAAACTGTAGGTATATGAGAAGTCAATGAAGGGTCCAATGAAAAGTAGGCTACTTCAACAAGGCAAATGGTGCTAAATTCATGCTGGGGAACCTCTCAGAATGATCTCACCCAGGGGCAAGAAGTCTGGGTTTTATCCATTAGGCCTCAGGCCAGTTCTGTTCCATTGGCCAGGAAATGTCTTTAGGCAGAGAGATGCAGGAAGCTATTGATATGTTCAGAAACCATTTGCAAGTGTCTTCTGGTGTGAGCTGAAGGTATATGAGAAGAGCACCTATAGCAACTGCCATAGTTTTACAGGTGAATTCTGCCAAACATTTAAGGAACAGTTCATTCATACATAAATTTTTCTTTAAAATTAAAAAAAGAAGAGGAAGAAAAGCCATCCAGGATATTTAATGAGGCAAATAAAACTATGGCACAAGACAAGACTAGGCCAATTTCACTCACATATGTAGAGGCAAAAATCCCAAGCTAAAAATTAAATGACAATATCCAACACAAATAAAAAATATGCCATATCATAATCAACCACAGTTTATCCTGAGGAATGTAAGGATGGTGCAATATCAGAAAATCTAGTGGTGTGATTCAATATATTAACTACAAACAGGATAAATGAGAAAAACCATCATTATCTTGATCAATGAAATAAAACCATTTGATAAAGTTCAACACCACTTTATGGCTTCAAATAACTCTCACAAAACTATTAATAGAAGTATATTTCTTTAACTTGGTAGTAGAACTAAGAATAAAATGGCATTATCTCCAGTTGGTAAAGGTTATGCATCAAAAACCCTCAGCAAAGCTTAAACTTAATGGAGAAGGTTTAAGATCCATTCTAATTATGTACAGTATCTGATCAAATAAAACTACACTTTCTCAAATACTGTCTTAGAATACAAAGAGATATATGTTTGCATGATAAAAATAAGAAGAATCTGAGATATCAACAAAACCATAAAACAGATAATCAAGAAATACAGATGCAGATTATCTATAGAAGATAGAAATGAGACTTGAACCCAGTTATGTCATGATGGTAATGATCTTGAAAGCTGGATAAGTTGAAAATACATGACAACATAGGTTTTTTCATCCCAATAGTCTAGAGTTCCTCATTTTTAAAGAATAGCTTCAAATTAAATATTAGCACCACCTCCATGGAATAGAAAATGCAGAACAAATCCACGCAGCATTCTTATTATACAGGTAATCATGGTTTTCTCAAATTAATTTCTCAATATATAGCCAAGTATTTATTATAGATAATGAACAAATACATCTGTATTCATTATATATAATTGGCAATAGCTCGAGAAGAAAGAAATATGTGGGTGCTCCCTGTTATACACATGGCATATAAAATATACTATCTGTAGATTAGAAATTGACATAAATGGAGTTGTTTCAACAGCTAACACCAATACTTGCTTATTAAATATACAGAGTTTTCTTCTGTATTTAAAGAACATTAGGGATGCTATAGTTACATAACTGTGACTAAAACAAGGGACTAGCTGAACAAATTTTGACAAAAGTCATAGCAAGAATCTAATAATACTGCAATAATACTGAAAAATATAACTTGAGAGTAAGGAGCAGCTTAAATTATCATTTTTAACTGACATTTCTCTTTATAAAAATTTCTTAATTACTGATACAGTAACCCATACCTCATAAAGCTTGTCCATTATAGGCTATCCTTTGCTATTCAATAACTTGCAATTTATTAAAATCCATTCAGAATTAAGAAGTGAAGTAAGTTAATATCCAAGAACATGACCTCAAGGATATATACCCTTTCTTGGAAGGTGACTCCAAATTGTGGAAAAAAATGCATTGCTCCTGTGAGTCCACGAGGGACTCCACCTCTGAGATTCCTATCAAACAATAGTATAAAGCCATCTTTCTTACAGCATCATTTATTCACAAAACAATCTAACTCTAAAAATAAAGCTATTAATGGTGTAAGAAGAAAACTAAGGGTATTGCAACTCAAAGCAGTAATCAAGACTGACTTTGGAAACTGATTACAAATTATACTGCTCTCTGTTAAAGCTAGGAAACCTTATATGACAAAAAAAGGTTTATAATACATGTTCCACAACTGAATAGCTAAAGGAAGTTAACTAATTTTTATTACTAAAATTTTATTAAACTGACAGATATCACTGCATTGTTCAGCAGATTGTGGGAAAAAATGTGTTAAATATGATCAATCCATAGATGTTTCAATCGTTCCCCATTATAATGAAAACAATATAACTGATGACATTATGAAGCACAAAAACTTGCCCAGGAATCAAATGGTGAAGAGATTTCAAAACCATTCAGGTTGATTTGGCCTTAGTTGGTAATAAATGTAAGAATTTTCTTGGATGGGGTTGTTCAATGAATAATCACAAGAAATAGGCTTATGGCTAATACCTGCACTTGAAAAATCTATGTTAATAACACTCATTTTTATAAAGAAACTGTTCCCAAAAAATTGAGTCCTGATTTGGAATATTGGATGCTACCATTAAAATGGGAAATATTAAGTATGGCATGTTGAAATGGTTCTTTTTTTTTTTCAAGTGATGTGTGTATGAGTAAAGAGTAAATTGATCCACTCAAATATATATTTTGTCACAATAAGAAAGCACATTAATATTAGCAAAGGATATGTATTAAACATTTATTTAAACTGAAAAAAGTGAGACTTTGACAGAAAGATTCATTTGGATGACTGATTTAACAAGGATAGACTTTGCCTATTAGCTCATATGATCCATATTTTCTATAAATGGAATGAACTAAATAAGCAGTTCCAAGATGTTGATAAGAATAATTTAAAGCAGGTTAAAAGATAAAAATAATTTATTAATATAAATTGTATTTGGTAGAGTAACTAAAATTAACATTTTCCAAACTCTTTTTTGTATATTGGATTAAACAAGTTTCCTCTAAATGATAGAGTAATAAGAATAACAGTCATTTGACAAATCTTTGTAAAGCCTTTTTGGTATAATTCCTAAAAACTGACAGAATGAATCACTAACTAAGCAACAGAGCATTTTTCAAGCACAGTGTTTTCAATTCTTCACTTTCAACAAATTGAAGGAAACTAAAATGAGTGGTCAGCTGATATATAATTAAAAATAATTTTTGATTACAGATTACTATATTTTTGTCATATAACTTGGAAATAATTCAAATAATTGAGTGAATTGCTATAACCAATTCTAGCTATTAATCATTAATGTGAAGAACTTTCCTAAGTACTAGGATCCATAAAATTTAAGAAAAAAATGGAAGTAGAATCGACGCTGAATTCTCTCTCAGGCTATAATAAGTAATATTCATCCATGGATTTATGGACAAGCTGTAACGAAACCAGTCCCTTCCATCTCATTTAGGAATAAATTTCCAGTAAAATTATATTTCTTATATTTAATAATTTTAATCAAAATTTATAATATGTTTAAATTATTTCAATCAATTGTATATTAACAATTATCATAAACTCAATCAAGTAGAAATTTTTCAAAACTCACAGCCTTATGGTCATTGAAAGTTTTTAAATGTTTAATTTCAATTAATTTATAGATAGAGTTGTAACAAAGTCTATTCTAACAAAAAATATATTACATGAAGATAAAATGCCATGGGGGAAATGGAATGTAAATACAAATTCAAGGGGGAAAAAATGGAAGGAAAACTTCCAGTTGCTACAAAGGAGCTGGTTCATGTGTTTGCTCAACTTTTAAGGATACTGGAAGTCATCAAATGGCCATGCTATTTAAATTCCACTGGATACATTTTTAAAGGAGTTATAACAGTTTTACTATAAAATGTTAGTATTTATAATACACTAAAAATTATACTCTTTACAACCACTTAAACATATGGTGAAAACTTTACATATCTTAAAATTGTGTGAGGTAATCAAAAAGTTTTTAAAAATTCAGTTAGTCTCAAAAGGAAAACATTTCAAGATCCATGTCTGAATTGCTATCTCAGCTACTGCTTATAACATTCAGTTCCCTCCCAGTACCAAACTAGTCAAGTTCCCCAATTCCCTAGCCATCTTATATTAAACTAAAGCATACAATATTTTCTGAGTAGTGTCCAAGTACACTGCTGTTCACCATCCTCTAGAACCAGCTCTATAAACCAGGCCTTGCATATTGAGGCATTTCCTCCTTTTCCTACCAGCCAACTGCCAAGAATGCAGCAGGCATCTAGATTAAGTCAGCAGAGTTTATGCAGGAATATTCAATAGTCTATTTAATCACCATATATAATTATTTCTGTGGGAAAACAAATTCTGAGCTCCAACTTGGCATGTTAAAAATATATATTATTCTTCTCTCTCCCTCCCCTTTCCCTTTACTGCCCCACAATCTTAACAGTAGCAACTACTTTGACAACAAGTGGAAACCTACATATTCTCGAACACTTACAGCAAGCTAACTTCCTTTTATAAATAAAACAAAACCGATCTAAATCAATCATTTCCCAGCCATTCTGAATTAAGGCAAAGAAGGCGGATATGCTCTCTGGACCAAAGATAAGGTTAATATTTATTAATCATTTCTTAGTTAAGAAATGGATATGTTGTATATTTAGGTTTAAACTGCAGGATATCTGTCCATAATTTTATTCTTTCCACATATTCTTTCTTTGGACATCTAAGATTCATG
>PVKH010026594.1:0-13177 GCA_004027955.1 Chaetophractus vellerosus
TCAGAGATGCCCCAGGTTCACTTCCTGGGGCCTCCTATGTGGTAAATCGGCGCCCTACCAATTGGGTTACAACCAGCCCCTAGAATTTAGTTTTCTAAGCTGTATTTTAAAAAGTATAAAATCATTATTTGGTGGGTATTGGTAATGCAGTAATATTAAGAAATTCAATTGTTATTTCTACTTTCATGAATAAATAGATGGGCATTCTATATTGATAATTTGAGATTCCCCGGAAGTAGTAGGTATGATCAGTGATCATATATGACAAACATCCAGGTTTTGTAGATTGGTTTTGGTTTGTCATCCCAAGTGTATTCTATATATAGAAAAATTTTAGCAATAGTCACAGCTCACATTTGAAGCACTTTAAATATGACTGTATTTCAATTAATAGCCAGAACATATCTTGACATCTTTATCCTCATTTTCATAAAAGAGCCAAGAGTGTTAGAAGGCTTATTTACAGTGCTCAGGGCAACATTGGTGCTAAGTAGGAGAGTCAGAATCAGACTCTTATTGATTTGGCTCAAAAGCCAATGGCTCTTGCCGTGGGCAGGGCAAAGCCGCCACGGGCAGGGCAAGCCCCCATGAGCAGGCAGGTCCCTGCGAGCAGGCAGGCCACCACATGGTGACCTGACTCGGTGGGTCGCTGTACCTCGGGGGGGACAAGCAGACACAGAAGAATGCAAGAATGAACACAGCAATAACAAGCAGAAAGGGGGGGGGGAGGATATGTAATAAATAAAAAAATAAATCTTTAAAAAAAAAAAAAGCCAATGGCTTGGTTTTATTCAGTAGAAGTCAGTAAATTTATGCTTCCCAAAAGTTGATCTGAATCTCTAAGCATACTCCATAAGAAATTAATTATTTGGACATTAGGACATTATGCCTCACTAGAATTTAATATTTAGGAATTTATTTATTTATTTATTTATTTTTGGTTATATATCCCCGCCTTTCTGCTTGCTCTTGCTGTGTTCATTTCTCTGCATTCTTCTGTGTCTGCTCTGTCTCTCCCCATTGCGGCTACGCACCGAGCCAGGTCATCCCGCAGGTGGCTCTGCTCCGTTCACGGGCGGGTCTGCTTCCCTTCACAGGCAGCTCTGCTTCCATGCACGGGCAGATCTGCTCTGTTCGCTGGTGATTTGCCCTGCCTGTGGTGGCTTTGCACTGCCCATAGTGGCAGTTTTTGCCCTGCCCACAGTGGCTTGCCCTTCTCAAGGCGGTCTGCCCACTTTGGAGAGGTCCCTGGGAACTGAACCCAGGGCCTCCCATGTGGTGAACCGGCACCCTATCCACTGGGCTACAGCCAGCCCCCATATTTAGGAATTTAATTTCAAAAAATTGCAAGGTTTTTTTTTTTTTTTGTATTAGAGAAGTTGTAATTTTACAGAAAAAAAAACATGCAGAAAATAACAGTTCTACTTGCAAATGGGCAACCAATTTTACCAACACCATTTGTTGAAGAAACGGTCTCTTCCCCATTTGTGGACTTGACACCTTTGACAAAAACAATTGGCCATAATGTGAAGGTTTATCTCTGAAATTTAATTGATTTCATTGGTCTTTATGTCTGCCCTGTGCTAGGAACATGCTGTTTTGATTACTGTAGCTTTATAGTAAGTGTTAAAATTGGGAAGTTTGTGTCCTCCAACTTCATTCTTCTGTCTCTAGAAGAATTTGACTTTTTGTGGCCTTTTATCTTCCACATAAATTTAATTATTGGCCTTTCCATTTCTGCAAAGAAGGCTGTAGTAATTTTGATTGGGAGTGTGTTGACTTTGTACATTGCTTTGGGTAGAATTGACATCTTAATAGTATTGACTTCCAGCCCATGAGCATGGGATGTCCTCCCATTAAATTAGATATGCTTTGATTTCATTAAACAATGTTTTGTAGCTTTCCAGATATAAGTCCTTTGCATCTTCAGTTAAATTTATCCTAGATATTTGATTCTTTTAATTGAATTGTAAATGGATTTTTTTTCCGATTTTCTCTTCAGATTGCTCATTTCTAGTGTATAAAAATGCTACCGATTTTTGCTTCACAACTTGTACCCTGTCACTTTGTTGGAAATGTTTATTAGTTCTATTAGCTTTGTTGCAGATTTTTCAAATTTTTCTATGTATAAGATCAAGCCATCTAAAAATAGTGAAAAATTTGCTTCTTCTTGTTCAATTATGAAGCCTTTATTTCTTTTTATTGCCTAACTGGCTAGAATTTCTAGTACAATGTTAAATAACAGTGGCTTCCGTGGGCATCCTTCTCTTATTCCTAATCTTAGAGAGATAACTTTAAGCCATTAAGCATGATGTTAGCTGTGGGGTTTTCATATATGCCCTTTATTATGTTGAGTAATTTTCCTTCTATTTCTTGTTATCTAAGTGGTTTATTCAAGAAGCAGTGCTGAATTTTGTCAAACGCCTTTTCTGCATCATTTGAGATGACCATGTAACCATTCTATTACTCTTATGTATCACATTAATTGGTTTACTTTGAGGAACCACCATTGCATACCTGGGATAAATTCCACTTGAATATGGTGCATAATTCTTTAAGGTGCTGTTGCACTCAGTTTGTTATCATATTGTCAAAGACTTTTGCCTCCACATTCAGATGTGGCATTAGTCTGTAATTTTCTTTTCTTGTGCTATCTTTACCTGGCTTTGATATTAGAATAATCATATGTTTTCTTTCAGCAGCCTAATATTTCATCCCACTGTTTTCTTGACTCCAAGGTATCTTATAAGAAATCAGCAGTTAATCTAATTGGAGTTTCCTTGTACATTTCTCTTGCAGCTTTCAGAGCTCTCTGCTTGTCCTTGGCATTCTACAGTTTGACTATTATGTGTCTAGGAGTGGCTGTCTTCATGTTTATCCTCTTGGGAGTACATTGGGATTCAATCATGTGTGTATTAATGTTTTCCTTTTTCTTTATTTTGAAGGATTTTTCTGCCATTATTTCTTTGAATATTCCTTATGTTTATTTATTCTCTTAATAGGATTCTTATACTGCATATTAGTATGTTTGATGGTGCCCGACAGGACTAATAATTTCCATTCACTTTTTATTGTTCTTATTCTTGTCTGCTCTTTAGTCTGAATCCTTTTAATTGTCTTGTCTTCAAATTCACTGATTCTTCTACCAGCTCCCATCTGCTGTTAAATCCCTCTAAGGAATTTTTTTTTTTAAAGATTTATTTATTTTATTACATAACTCCCCTCCCCCACCCCCCCACTGTGGTGACGCGCCGAGACTGGTCACTGCGCAGATGCGGCTTTCCCCGCTTGTGGGCGGCTTCTGCTTCCATTCACGGCCGGCTTTCAGTTCGCGGGTGGCTGGCTGTGCTCCGTTCGCGGGCGACCGGCCCTGCCCATGGCGGCTTTTGCCCTGTCTGTGGCAGCTTTTTGCCCTGCCCACGGCGGCTCTGGCCCGCCCATGGCGGCTTGCCATTCTCAAGGCTGTCTGCCCACTAGGTGAGGTCCCCGGGAACCAAACCCGGGGCCTCCCATGTGGTATGCCGGCTCCCTATCCACTGGGCTATCCAGCCGGCCCCTTTAAGGAATTTTTCATTTCAGTTATTGTGTTCTACAATTCTAATATTTCTATTTGGTTACTTTTCAAAATTTCTATCTCTTTACAAAGTTTCTCATATTGTTCATTTGTTCATTCATCCCTTTCCTATAACCTTTAGTTCTTTCTCCATGTTTTCCTTTATATCTTTCAATATATTTAAGATCTTTTTTTTTTAATTCTTTTTCCAGTAGATCCCAGGACTGGTCTTCCTCATTGATGGTTTCTTCATTTTTATCTTGTTCCTTTGGATGGACCATTGTTTCCTGCTTCTGAATATTTTAATGTTTTAGCTCTGGGATTTAGTCCCTGAGCTGTCTGTTTCTTAAGTTTGTATCTAAGTAGTGATATGACAGAGATTTCCTTGAGTACCCTTGAGTTAACAAAAACAATCAAATAAATGCAGAAAATTCCTTTCGCAGTCTTTGCCAGTTGGTTCTAACTTGACTGGTGCTCTTCTTTAGAGTTTACCCCTACAATCAAGATCACCCTGATGTGAAAGTGAAATGCAGGGTCCTCTCTGTCTTTTCTGAGCCTGTGTTTTACACTGGAATTGTGATCATCCAGGGACTTAGGACTTCCCCTGTTTACAAGAATCGAAGTGTCCTCTTTACTCCCTATGAAAGAGAGTTTCTCCCTCTTCTAGGTACTCTACTGTATTTCTTAAAACCATTGCCTCAGACCACTTGACTTAATTGTTTCTTACATTGATTTATCTGTCAGTAAACTGCTTCTGAATGCAGGGTAAGTCCTCCAAGGGCAAGCCATAGGTAAGAGTCTTTGTTCATTCTTTCATGTTGCCACTGAAAGACTGCCACCAACATACACAAACCCCAGAACGTGCTGAGGAGTTACTGTGCTCCTTCAGGAACAGGAATAGGGACCATAATTGGAGCAAATATTGGCTCCACACTACACTGGGGAGGGGTGGGGAGGGTTCAGCAAAGGACCATGAGCTTATACCACTTTTAAAACTATTTTTTTTCTTGTTTGGCACTTGCCCAGTTACTGTAATTTTTTAACTATTTTCTAGAATTTTGAGGAATATGGCTTTGTCATATTGTGTTAGCTGTCCAGAGATTCTGTGGGGAATGATATTCTAGAGCATCTTATGCTGCCATCTTGGTTAACCAAAAGTCCAAAGCCTGTTTTTTTTTTTTAAAGAAACATATTTCTTGCATAAAAACAATTTTGGCCAGTGACATAGGTTAGATAGTCACAAAGAACCCCTCAATATTTACTATTTGAATGTCTTAACAGAATATTTACATGTAAAAATGTACAGCTAATACAGAGAAATATGAAAAATTAATGCATCCCTCGGGATTTTACATTTTAGAAATCAATTTTAACAAAAGGTTAAATAATGTGTTTATACATGTACATATACTTCTATATTTTCATTTCTGTTCTTGTAGTTAAAAGACCATTCTATTACTATCATTTGTATTACTAAAAAGAAAAGGTTCAACTGACAAACAAAGGAAACTACCTGGAAAATAGAAAATGAGAAATACATTATTATTCTATTTTTATTGATATAAAATTTTCTACACTATTTTTATTTCATTTGACTTTCCCCAGGTAAGTCGATATTTTGCAAGAATGACTAATCTTTGGAGATTTTCTCATGTGATGTCACATTCTGGAAGAAAGAGATAAAGTGAGGGCAAACATCAGTACTATAATTTTGTACAAGCTTCTAATAATTCTGTTAGCATGTTTACCACTCCACTGGGCTTCTTATAGATGGTTGGCTACTTATTTTTTAGATTCAAATAGGAAAAGACCATTAATCTTTTATTTACTAGATGTAATTTAAATAACCTGGCAAGTTATTTAAAGTCCCTAATAAGCATTCAATAAATGATAACGTAGGGTGTGAGGGTATCAATTAGTCACTTCTGAGTCCAAATGTAGCTTTTAACCATCTGAATAAGGAACAAAGGTTTAATATGGTAAGCAAAATAATAGCTTTTTTCCACTTGCAGCTGAGTTAGAGAACATTGCCTATACTTGAAGCCACTTCTACCTCCAAGTCTGGACACTGTGACCCACCTTTGGGAAGAATCAGAACCTGCACAAACTTTCTGGGTCTTCTAAGGTAGACCAAGGACAAAGAGAACAAACTAAACATAATTATGACCTCTAACATATTACCTCTGCCTGTTAGATGAGGTAGAACTAATGCATGTCCATATTATTTGATACTGATACAACAAATCATACCTTTTACTATAAAGAGGATCCAAGGATATGCAGAATAAAAACAGAAGCTTTCTACTAGTGTTCCAAGAAAGGAAGGAAGATCTTAATTTAGAGAGTGGCTGAAAGGAAAAGAAAAAGTAGCACAGTGCAGTGACTAAGAGGTCTCCAGAGCCTGGCTGCTTCAGGCTCAAAGCCGAGCTCTGCAACACAGGGTTTGGCAACCTTGGGTGTCTCAAGTTAATATTACATAAGAATCAAATAAATTTGTGTTTGTACAACACTCAGAACAAAACATAGCAGAGAAAATGATCCTACTACAGGCTATTCCTTACATCAGTGAGGTATTGTTTGCAGATAGCCAAAGAGTTCAAATATAATCAATGTAGAATAATTTCTTTCATTTGGGGGAACACACAAAAAGGTAAACAATAATTACCTTCACACATTTGGTGATTATGAGAGAAATAATGGAAGAAAACTACTGAGTGAAACTGGAAAATTTACTACTTGCATTTAAGTTTTAGAAATACTGAAAGTTATTCCATAAATGGGGTAATTTTACAAAAATGTCAATCTCTTTAAAAATAAGTAAATAATTTCTTGTCCAGTTTGACTCTACAGACAAAATGGAGTTATATTTGTTTCTATCTGGTGGCCTAGTGGTGTAGGTCAGTTTGAGTGAAGCATCAAGTAGCTTACTTGGAGATAATTTATTCTAAGAGAAGGAATCAGGAAAGAAAATCAAAATTAATAAGTAAACAGTTTGACCCAAGAGGACTGGTAGTATAAGCAGAGTGATTGTATGTAACAGGATTATCTATGGCCCAACTCTAGTAGAACTTCTGTTTGAGACCCAGGGAATGAAGGGACTATTAGTTAGAACCAAAAAATAATTTTCAACACAATCTTTTTAAGTTATCTGGGTACAAGGAGTACCAATCTGGTGATCCTCTAAGGGAGTATAACTCAAAAAGGTGGATTAGCAACATGCTTTCATTTTCATAGAATACTTTGCCTCTTTGTACTCTCAGGAGTCCCCACCCCACTTTGATAGTGCCTATTGCAAGTGAAACCATTTTTCTCAAAATACATCAATGTTCAATGGAAAGACCTGGGAGATGAGGTGGTACCCAATCAGGGGAAATGATCTTCTTGCTAATACTAATCACTACTGCAACTGTCAGCAATGAGCATCAAAGCACATCAATTATGCATCTGACATAATATGCTAATTTTTGTTTTCTACATTTCTAGTCTAATCCACACTGTGTATTTGCCAAACAAATATACAGACTGTGTTCATATTTAGTTTTTCTTGTTGTGGAACGAGATTGGAAATGATATGAAAGATATAACTTAGGACAATCTCAAACTGAAACAAGTATTCATATCCAAAATTAATTATCTATGTGTGGCAATGAAAGTTAAAGTGCATAAGGGCTTATAATCCCTGGCAGTATATATCACAACAAATTTCCAGATTTGGGTGAAAAGATTCTTTGTGATATGATCTGTTGTCCTCAGAAAAGCCTTGGAACCTCCTCTGTTGTCAAGCTACAAGGTAAGGAAATTCGGAATTGAAGCATAGATAATATCTAATAGTCTCTTAGGGAAGAGTGCAGTGTACTGTATTCAGTCAGGCTCTCTCCATTGTTTTTATTGATCTAATAATTGCAGGCTTTTCTTTAATAAGTATGCCATGATTTAGTAGTTATTTTTATATTATCTTGCTTGTCAATACTTTTCAGGTATTAACGCATGCTTATAAAAAGAACATTTTAAAATATTTATATTTGACATATTTACAGCATAATACAACAAGCACCAAATGACTACATTTTAAATTTTGCTCTTTTTAGTTTCTGAAGCATTTTGTGGTTTGTTGTGTCTCAACAGTTTATGGGCATTTCTCTAAGATTCTCAAAAATAAATCAAAGGTGAGATGAGCTGTGCACATCATTTATACATAATGGATGATATTTTTCCTGATATGAAAATTTTCTTGGCCTAGAAATAATTTATTAACCTTATATTCAAATAAAATTTAGCATGCCACATTCTATCAGGATTCCTTTCCCCTTCATATTTCCTAATCTTTTAAAAATATTTGACAATAAAAATGCTTATTGATTAAAATATATATTTAATATATTTGACAAATTATAATTTGTATATATATGAAGTCATATGTTTTTATGATTATATTATTATATTACATATTATATTATATATTATAATACATGCATAGAGAGAGAGGGAGAGATCTTTCATAGACTATAATTAGTGGTCATTGGCATGTCATTTTTCTATCATAAGTCAATAATAACATGCATAGTGTTTTTGTCTAGGAAATAAAATCAGAAGTACTTTTTAATTTATAAGAAAATAAACAACTTGTTTACTGCAATATCCTTAAAGTGTTAAAAAAATATTCTACAAACAGAAACATAGTGGACAACTAAGATATTTGTTTCATATAGAATTAATAAAGATCAAAATATCACCAATTGTGTAGAATGCCACACTGAACCCATTCCTAAGAAAATTTACATAAATGTCTTTAAAGACATTGAATTGAAACAATTTAAATTTTCTGGTATGCTTGCTTACCTTACCCATATCCCAGGGGAATCTTGAGGCATCTGTGCAGAACTCTGGACAGTGAAAAAAATCGTATTCTGGGATCTCCACTCCAATTGCAACCAGACCACCCCTGCTTCTATCTCTCCATTTATCAATTGTTCTGTTTTGAGAAAAATTTATTTTGAAGAAATGGTTCTGTGTCCAAAACGATTTGACAATAGTGGCATAATGCCATGTTGTCAGGCTCCCATTTCATTGCCTACATGTTGATACAGGGTAGCAACTGTGGAAAATTAATTATCCAAAATTTATTCAGTAAAGTTTGAGCTAAAAAAGCCTAAATAATTATCTAGCCCAACTTCTTCCTTTTAAAGGTGGGAGAACTGAGTCACAAATAAGAAAGTAATTTACCTAAGGTTAATATTGAGTTAGCATAAAATTGCAATTATTAAACTTTTATCATGCGTATGCCAGTATCTTATATCAGGGGTACTTTAAATAAATGCTTAATGAAACTGTCATTACATCAACTAGAGTGATTTGGGAGGCCATTGTTCACTACATACCACCTTATTCTTTTTGTCAATGAACACAAAGAGATAATGTTCAATCTCAGAATCAAAATAATCAGTACTGAGCAGCTAATTTTTAGTTTGATTTTTTTTTTCTTTTATAAAGTCAAATGTGTTAGTGATTGCATTTCCTTCTTTAGTCAATGTCTAGGTTTATTTTTGGCAAACTTGGGGTACAACCCTAAAAAGGACACAGTATTTTAGGTTTTATTCTCTATATAAAGCATACCCTGGTATATATATTCTTTTTGATATGTGTGTATGTGTTTAGCATTATTTTTCAAATGCTTTAATTTTTTCACTCTGATCTAAAGCTTGGTAAACTGTCACAATTCATTTGGAACTAATCTAGACAGTAAGACAGGGACTATATCTCGTAATGGTTTTCATGCAATTGTATCCCTATCTTTGCTTGTGTAGATGCATTTCTCTAGTTTCTAACATTATCTTGCACAATAAAGACAGTTAATAAATACTGACAGAATGCATAAAGGAATGAAGGCAAAATACATGGAATATAAATGAATACCAATGTTCTAATAGTTATGACAAAGCAAAGACCAGAATTGATTGAGCTCCCCAATTCTCAGGTAAATGAAAGCAAAAATACCATTCATTCAGTTCTTGTGATGTTTTAGGCTTGTGCTGTGTACAGTGTTTAAGCAACAATAAAAGATTATTTTATGATATAAGGTTTTCATCCTTAAATTAGAGATGAGGACACTGAAACTCAGACATGTCCCAGCCCAAACTCACATCTCTAGCAAGTTAAAGAGTCAGAATTTCAACGTTTAAATCCCATTCCCTTTTTACTATAGTACAAGACATTATGTGCCATAATAAAGGTATGGAGAAAGCTCTACAATGGATTAAAGCACAGAGGGATTAATAATGTTTAATCAATTATGATGTAGCAATTAATTTTCATATTGAAGTTTAGATAGAATTTGGGCTACAGGGAAAGGGGGAGAGACAACGAAATATAACCTGGGCAAATGAGCATCCTCTGAGAAGAGATTGGTTCAAGCCGTGAAAGATTGACCATAATTAGGTGAAACTGATTAATGATTCCTCTTATATCGCTTTCAAGCTAAATATTTAATTGAGTTTTTATGGATTTTCTTGACAATTATGGAGATTTGCCGAAAGTATTTAAAATAAGAAGTGGTAATACAGAAGAAAGGATATAAAGTATGAATGCTGGGTTTGAATCCCAGACCTCCCATTTATTCACCTGGAGAAGTTATTAACTCTAAATGTACCTAATTTCCTTCCATAAAGTTGAGCTGCTAATAGTATCTGATTGCAAGATATCTTTATTAAATTATATAATCCTTGAAAATCCCATAGAACAATGCCCCATAAGCATTATCTACTATTCTTCTGTATGATATCAATTACTTTGAAAAACTTATTTCCTAATGTTTTATAAACAATTATTTTGTATTTATAAAGGCATTTTCTTCCAAAGATCCTCTCTTTGGAAACCATAAGCAGTTTTCTTATGCTTCCCTAAGTCTTGCAATGTGTGGAGTCTGATATCTTTGAATTTTATTCCTCTCTTCCTTTCAGTTTTGAGTGTACCAGCCGGGTCGTCAAGAGTAGTACTGTTCAGTCCTGCCTAACATGTTGCCCATTATCAATGAAGTGAAGTACTCTTTCTAGTAGGCTCTATCTTTCTTCAGTCTCCTTTTTTTGTTGTTTTTGCTTGGGGATATAATAAAAGATCAAGAAGCCATCATGAGAATGTATTTCCAGTTCCCTGGGGAAATTTTACAACTCAGAGACTTAAGTATTATCAAAGGCCTTTGAGACAGAAACCAGGAACTGATATATATACTAATATCTGTGCTTTTGAACTGCTTATGCAATAAAATTTGCAAAAGGCTAGGACCAGTTTTCAGAATCAGAACAATGCTGCTGAGCTTTAAAGGCACAGCAAAGTCATATGCCTCTCACTATTTGGAGAAGTACACAAAAAATAATATTTTAATCATCCATTCCCTTACTAAAAATTAACACTTGAATAGAGCCAGATATTGCCTAAATTTTGCATCTGTATTCCTTCACAGTCTTACTCTCCTCTGAATAGCTCATTCATTTATTCATTCATTATAAACAAAGTTCCCAAATGACTGTTTAGTATGTAGTAAAACCCAGATATTGTGCTATGTGCAGGTTTTAAATCATCAAAAGAAATTATCCCGGCCTTCAAATTAACTAATCTTAACAGGAAAGAATATAGAAAATTAATGAATAAGTTATTCTGAAGTAAGCATGAGACCATGGAGAACAAAGAAGAAACTGCTTACCAAATTGGAAAGAAGGAAAACTTTTCTCAGTAACTGAAAACTTAGAGTTTGCTAATTGCTTTAACGTATGTAAATGAAAAATTATACCCAAATAGGGACATTAGTTACTCCCACCCACCCACTGTTATGTGTCTCAGTCAAAATTAAAACTCTTATCAGACATTCTTTTCCTTTGGCATCTGTCCAATGCTTATTATCTAACATTCCATTTTTATATAAAAAAGCATTATCAAGACTGAGTTTTTTCAACTGTCCCCTTGGAAGCAGCAATATTTTAATAAATCCTTGATGTAGGCTCTCAAGTGGGTACTTACTTTTTCTTTTGTTAGGAAGAATTAAAAGCATGTCACATGGAGAACACATATTGTGCAAAAGCAAAATGTGTATTTAATGGCTGTTTATGAAGCTTCAAGTAATTTGCTTTACTAGATCAATAAGGGTGAGTTGTGAATGTAGAAAAGTAAAATTTACCAGTTCACAGAAAGCTTTACTTGCAAAAAAAGGAGTGTGAAGTTTTCCCGAACATTTTTGAAGAGCTTTTAAATAATTTTAAGACATAGTCGAATATTAGGATTTTTATCACCCATATTAAAATATTATCATGAAACTTAAAAAATTAATAATATTTCTTTGCTGGCATCTAATACCCAAATCATAATTAAAAGTCGCTGATAGTTTCAATAATGGTTTTCTATGTTTGGTTTGTTTAAATCAGTACCCATGTAAGATAAGTTAAATTTGGTTGTTATACAAGTTATGCCTCTTGATTTGGAATGGCATCCTCTTTGTTGTGTTTTTACTTTTTTACTTTCTACTATTGATTAATTGCAAAAGTTAAGTCTATTATCTTTCAGAATGTCACATATTTTATATTTTCCTTTTTTTTTCTGATGTCATTTAATTTGTTCCTTTACCTTTTGCATTCCATATTAATAGAAGTTAAACTGAGAGACTTGAATAAATTCAGATCCAACTTTTCAAACAATAACACAGAGACATTTAGTTAAATAAAAAATGCAGCTGAATTTATTCATACACAAGGCAAATGGATCACTTATACAGTAGTAACTGAACAAGTAGGCATCACTAACCCAAAATCCTCAAGATTGAGGAGTGAACAAATGTAAGGGGGAATGCAACTATGGGCTTAAGCAGACTTATAATTATTCTAGTAGTGGAAGAACTTCTATCATTGATATAAAGGAAGTGACCACCAATGGTCCTGAGGGGAGGAAGAGAGAAAAATGTGTGTAACATGGGGTACTTTGGGAAGACTGGAATTATCCTGAATGACATTGCAATGACAGATACAGGCCATATACATTTTGCCAAATCTTGTGTGGTACAAAGTGTAAACTATAATGTAAACTATAGACCATAGTAGTGATGCTTCAATATGTGTTCATGAGTTTTGAAAAATATACCATCCTAATGAAAGATGTTGTTAATGCGGGAAAGTGTGGAAGGGGTATGTGGAAATCCCCTATACATTTTATATTATTTTATTATTTTTTTTAAAGATTTATTTTTTTATTTATTACATTCCCCCTCCTTTTCTGCTTGCTCTTGCTATGTGTCCATTCTTGTGTTCCTCTCTGTCCGCTTTGTCTTCCCCCATTGCAGTGACGTGCCGAGACCAGTCACCACGCAGGCGGCTTTGCCCCGCTTGTGGGTGGCTTCTGCTTCCATTCACAGCCGGCTCCGCTTCAGTTCGCAGGAGGCTGGCTGTGCTCCGTTTGCGGGCGACCTGCCTTGCCCGTGCGGCTTTGCCCTGTCTGTGGCAGCTTTTTGCCCTGCCTACGGCGGCTCTGCCTGCCCACGGCGGCTCTGCCTTCTCAGGCGGTCTGCCTGCTAGGAGAGGTCCCTGGGAACCCAACCTGGGGCCTCCCATGTGGTATACCAGCGCCCTATCCACTGGGCTATACGGC
>PVKH010026595.1:0-13177 GCA_004027955.1 Chaetophractus vellerosus
TCCCCCATGAACTACCTTTTCCCCATGACGTACTCCCCTTAGCATCAGTAACTGCCAATAGGAAACTCACAAGTTGCTTAAACCCTGCTAAGCCACCCCCTCTCCCCTTCCTCAAATACTTGTACCTTTGCCAATAAACTTCGCAGCTTGATCAGACCTACTGTCTTGCTGTCGTTCTTTTGTGTCTCCCTGTCCCATACCATTCTCTTCCTCACAGGCCCGGAGACGTCCGGAGGTCCCACTTGACTGTCCCGCTGGACGGGACATGCGGTGACCGGTCTCGGCACATTGCCGCAACGGGGGGAGGCAAAGCAGACAGAGAGGAACACAGGAGTGGACACACAGCAAGAGCAAGCTGAAAGGGGGGGGGGGATGTAATAAATAAAAAATAAATCTTTAAAAAAAATAAAAATAAAAATAAAAAAATAAAAGTCTTTGTATGTCCAATGTTTATTCTTTTCTTTAATAAAGCCAGCATACAATATGCATGTATGATTCTAAGTCAGGGGAGAAAGTTAATTTACTTCTATTTAAAGATCCTTTCACAAACCAAATTGGCAAGATTTTTCTGTGAGGACCAATCTCCTCTACAGAATATCTTGCTTTCTAAATACCAAATACAGAAAATTTTCGATGAATCATCATCTTTCAGTAGACAAAAATAGCAAGAAAACTGAAATAAAGGTGAAATGACACATGTTAATGATTGGTCATAAAGCATAGATTGTCAATGCAAAAGATTAGAAACAATTCATCATCTGTTTTTTGACCCACAGCTAAATGTCAGTTCAGTTAATCCTCATAAGTGTTGAAAAAGATTGGGAACAAAGACTCCTTCAATTTCACTGCTCTAGGGTTATAAAGTAGCAAATGAGCAGTTGTATTGACTGATTTCTCATACTGTTATTCATCTACATAAACACAAATTTGGAGATTAGGACTGTAGTTAAAGTAGGGTGTTTGCAATTGTATGTTTTGGCACTCAGTTCTAGCAAAATCTGGCACCTACTTGAAGATTATGAATATAACCCATAATTACTGAGCATAAAATTGGCTCCTTTCCTCTAAGAAGTAATAGTTTTTAGTGCCCATTAGTTTAATAAACATTCAAATTTATCCATGAGTAGGAGTAACCACGTAAAGGTGAGAAGCGTAGGTTCCAGGCAAAGGAAATGGCAAGTGCAGAGGTGTACAGGTAAGTGAACAAGGCAAGTCAGAGAACTGAATAAAAGACTACAGGGCTAGAGCAAAAGTCTCCAGAGAAGGGTACCCCCCAGGAGGTATGCAACAGAGTCCATCAAATTTCAGGAAGGAAATATTAGAGCTTTTCCGATTAAAACATAAGATTAACAATAAGACTTGAATATAATTGGTAAATACATACTCAAAATACATAATGGGCAAAAACATGCACAAAGACATCAAGATGGAAGGGTGAGAGGCTTCAGGGGTCTGTCCCCCCACAGAAGCTTTGAAAAACCACTACAACTGGCAGAAACAACTTTCTAAATGTTCCAGAAAATAGTTAAAGGATTACAGTAATAGAGTAAATGTAGAATCAAGAAAAAGGCTACTTAAAAGTAGTTGGATTTTGTGGCACCCTGGCCAGCTCTGCCTCTACCCCTCACCGGCTCAGCACAGATCCACCTTGTACTTCCAGTGCAGATCCCAGGGCACAATTCCAGTGGAAGCAGAGTAAACCTCATGCATGTACTAGGAGCATGTATGTCTGGCCTAATCTCTCTGGAAGTGGCCTGAGAGACTCACTGTCCCAAAACTTGCCCTCTGTATAGAAGGCAACTCAGAGAGTTCTCCTACAGAACACTATGGGAGAGCATTCAAGTAATACTGCCTGGATCAAGAGATTTCTGGCTGTAGGGCATAAAAGGCAATGTCTGGGACTGTGAGGAGACTGTTTCCAAAGGAAAAGGAAACATTTGAATTCATGTAAATGGGGAGATTCCTAGGGCCACACATGAATGTCCAAGACAAGACACATGCACAGATAGGGTCAGGGAGGCCCCTATGCCTTGGCCTACTCTCCAAATTCATTGTATGGATAAACCCTGATAATAACCACTTATACAAGTCATTCTGTTTTCTTTTTTTCCTTATTTTTTAATTTTTTAAAATTTTGCACTCAAGGAAAGCTCTGTCATAATACTAACTGGATATAAACTTAAGGAACAGACATCACAGAGTCAAATAGCAAATGCTCAGATTTCAAAAAAAGATTGCAAAACTTACAAAGAAACAGAAAATGATGCCCCAGACAAAGAAGAAGATTAAAGCATTAGAACCATCATGGAGAGGATGAGATGTTCCACATGTCAACAAAGTTTTTTCTTTAAATGGTGCTAAATATGTCGAGAGCTAAAGGAAAACATGGAAAAATAACTAAAGAAAATCAGGAAAATGATAGATGAACACAAAGAGAATATCAATAGAGAGATAGAAATTATGAAAAGGAACCAAGCAGAACTGAAGAAAACAAAAACAGAAATTTAAAATTCCCTAGAGGGATTTAAAAGCACATTGAGGCTGGCAGAAGAAAGAATTGGTGAACTTGAAAATAAGGTAATTGAAATCATCCAATCTGAGGACAATAAATAAGAAAGAATGAATAAAAGTGAACAGAGCCTGAGGAACCTCCGGGACACCATCAAGTGTACTAATATTTGCATTGTGGGAGTCCCAGAAGGAGAAGAAAGAGAGAAAAGTGCAGAGAAAATATTCAAAGAAATAATGGCTGAGAATTTCTCATATTTAATGAAAGACATGAATATATGTATCCAAGATGCTCAAAGAACTCCAAACAGGATAAACTCAAATAGAACCATACCACAAGCTGCTATAATCAAGCTATCAAATGCCAAAGATAAAGAGAGAATTCTGAAACCTACAATAGATAAGCAGTGTGCCACATACAAGGGAACCTCAGTGAGATTGTGTTGATTTCATTGGAAATCATGTAGACAAGACATACTTAAGGATTTTGACAGCAAATATATATATATATATATATATATATGCCAACCAAGAATTCTATAGTTGGCAAAACTGTCTTTCAAAAATGATAGAAGGTTTAAGACATTCCCAGATAAACAAAAGCTAAGGGACTTTGTCACCACTAGACTGGCCCTAAAGGAAATGCTAAAGGGAGTTCTGCAGGTTCAAAGGAAAAGATACTTGACAATTGATCAAAGCCATATGATGAAGTAAAGAACTCTGGTAAAGATAATGACATGGGAACATATAATACCATTTTTTTTAATTTGTAACTCCACTTTTTACTTCCAACAGGATCTAAAAGACAAACTAATAAAACATAATGATACAACAATGGTTTTGGACTCAATGTATAAATGTGAAATTTGTGACACAGAGAGTTTTAGGAACATAGTTTGTACATACTATTGAAGTTAAATTGGAATCAAAGTAAATGAGATTGCTACAGATGTAGGATGTTAAATTTAAGCCCAATGTTAATCATAAAGAAAATACCAGAGATAATGCAAACTTGTAGAGACAAAAAGTAGAGTACAGGTTAGCAGGGGCAGTGCGCAGGCAGAATGGGGAGTTAAGGCATAATGGGTTTATGGTTAGTGTTTAGAGTGAAGGGAAAAGTTCAGTAATGGATGTTGGTGAGGGTAATACAAATTGTGAACATGATAAATCACAGTGAATGGTATCCTTGGGAGGGGTTGGAATGGGTGGATTTATGTTGTATGTATGTTTCCACAATTAAAAAAGAAAGAGAAAATAAAGAGATAATGATAATTAAATGCAATACATACCAATGTAAGTTGTATATCAACATTGATTTTCTTGACCTTAGTGACTGCACTGAAGGTGATTGCATGGGTGAATATCCTTATTTCTAGGAAATGTGCTTGTAATTGCTATGTGTTCAAGTATTATGATGTGTACAATCTGAACTCAAATGATCTGCAAAAAGATAGATGGATATAAGATAAACAGTTGGCAGATGGATGGAATGCTTTGGCAAAGGTGACAAAATGTTGGAAATGGTGAATCTGGGTATCTTGGGATAGGGTGTGTTGGAGTTCTCTGTGTGGGATATGTATTGTTTTTGGAACTGTGCTGTAAGTTTGAAATTATTTTAAAACAAAGAGTTTTAAAAAGCATACACAAAACTATTTTATTGACTAGGGTTCATGATGAAAAAAGCTTGGACCCCATGGGAAAAGTAGTACAGTTTCAGTCAAAAGGCTGATCCTGGCGAACAGGGGTAGGCCACATATAGCCTTATCAGCCATATTAAAGGATTGTTATTTCATCCATAGAGTAATGGGATGCTATTGAAGGGATTTATGCCAGGAAGTACACTGTATGACAAAAATGTTCATTTTAGAAACATCTCAGGTTTTTGAGTGGATCATGAATTTAAGAGAACAAGACCAGAGGCAAGGGACATGCAGATACTCCTTCAGACTTTGGACAAGAGATGGTGGATCTTGGTGACCACTGGATCACTGTGATGGAAGGAAGTGAATTGACAGTTTTGTTGATAGCTTGGAGGTAGACAGGAAGGGAAGAAAGGAATGTGAGACACCTCCAGGTCTGACCTGAAGGGAGGCATTCACAGAGACAGGAATAGCAGGGGAGAAGCCCTTTTGAGCAGGCTGAGTATAAGGTATCAAAGAGAGAGATGATAGTTTGAGTCTTGAGCTCAAGAGAGAAGTAAGCAAAAGAGGTTTGAGAGTTAATAGCAGAGCAGGCAATAACTGCAACCACATGAGTGAGAAACTCATGGAGGGAGAGTAGTAGGAGGGGACATGGCTCATAAGGCAGCTAGGCTCATGAGAAGCTCCCAAAGCTGCCAGTTTCTAGGCTTGCAGAGTGGGCAGGACCTCCGTCTCCTCAGCTCTGTCTCCCACTTCTTCTGCCTAGAGTCTCATAAGGTTAGGTGGGAAGGCAGTTTCTAAATTTTAGCTCTTGCCCCTCTAATCCAAGGGAACCCAATATCAGGAACTGGTGATGGTGACAGATGCCATTTATTTCTTCTGCTCTCCTCAATTTCTTCTTTCTCTCAGATTCTTACAAAAGAAAAACAAATTCCTCTTTCTCCTTCAATCCAAAAGAGAAGCCCTCAAGAATATTAAGTGTTAATAATATTCTGTGTTAAACAGGTCTTGGTAGGAAATAAAAAATATTCTGTTACTCTATTCATAACCATTGCAACCCCACTCATGTCACAGGGTGTATTAGTCAGCCAAAGAGGTGCCTTTGCTAAATATACCAATAATTGGTTGGTCTTTATAAAGGGTATTTATTTGGGGTAGAAGCTTACAGTTACCAGGCCCCAAAGCATAAGTTTCTTCCCTCACCAAAGTCCATGTGTTGGAGCAAGACAGCTGCCAACGTCTCCAGGGTTCAGGCTTCTGGGTTCCTCTGTACCCGGGGCTGTGTTTCTCTCCAGGCTTAGCTTCTGTTTCCTTCACAAGTTCAGCTGTAGACCATGAGGCTCACTACGCTTTGCATCTCTCCACAAGGCCAGCTGTGGACTATCAGGCGAACAGCTCACTTGTCTTCTCCTGGAGCGCTCCTCTCCAACATCAGAACTGCTTCTCAAAAATCTGCTTCTCAAATCTCCTGCTTTGCCTTTTACACTTGAGACCACACCCACTGAGGGGCGGGGCTCAATGCCCTAATCATAACCCCATCATGCCCAGATAAACAGATCAGTTTACAAGCATGATTCAATATGGATTTTTGGAATTCATAATTACATCAAACTGTAACACAGGGGATGTGTGCTGGAGTTCAGAAGGTGCTGCCATTTTCATTTACAACAACAACAACACAACAAAATAAACCTTTCATCCTTTTTGGGGAAGAATTGTGATGTGGTAGAAAATATACTTAGCCCAGGAGCAGGAGACCTGGATTCTTGTCCTAATTAGGATGCTAAATTCATACTCTGGTAAGTCGCTCTCTGCACGTGCTTGCTGAAAATGAGGGGCTTTGGCCAGGTCTATGGTTTTCAACATTCTGGGGGAGCCCACAGAGCCCCCTGGGGGCAGGAGCAATCATGAGGCACAGGGAGAGGGCCCCAGTCATCAAAACCATAGCCTCATATTTGGCAATACTTCCCATTCCAAGGTCCAATATTCTTAGGTATAATTACCATGGTTTTTAATATGAGAAATTACTGAGAAAGAGAGAGGTCCATTACATTTAACAGTTACATTAGAAGATTCAGGACAGAAAAGAGCAAACTTCCCCTTCACCGTGGACATTTAGGCTACAGAACCATACACAGCATATCTTTGCTTCTTTGCTGAACTCCAATGAAGTCTATGTACATAGAAAGGCCACAGGGAGTCTAGTATTCTCATGACTCTTAAAAATGGTGGTGTCCCAGGAAAGGTTTTGTGTGGCAGTGCCCATGCCTGCAGCCTCAGGGTTGCTTGGCAAGACTTGTGCTTGTATGGGTCTTTCCCACCCCAGGTGCCCAGTCAGTTGGCACAGATGACTGGCCTGGCACACAGCCTTGGACATGTCAGTGGGACCCTCTAGCTGAAACTCCATGACAGCCCAACTGCACAAAGAGAATGGGAAAGGATATTATTACATCCTGAGAAAGGAATGCATGTGTCATTTTGCATGTTTTCTAGGGGCCAGCACCACAAAACAAGGCAAAACTCTATTATTCTCCGGGAAAAAACATCCACAACTTTTGCAACCCTGGTGCCAGTCTCAAGTGAACCAAACAAACAGACACAGGAAACACAAGGGTCCCAAAGGTAAAGAAGGGGAAATTCGTTCCTAAGAAGTCTAATGCTAAGTGTTACTAAAAAGAGAGAACAGCTTCAAGGCAAATCTTTAGAAGCCGAAAATTTTTATTTTATTTCTTTTGAATTAAATCAATCTGAACTGAACCTCAAAGAAGTTCCACTAACATGGTCTACTAATGAAATTGAATCAAAATTAGCATTGCTTTTTCCTGTCTTCACAAAAATACCCTGAATGCAGTAGAACTGAATTTAAGGTCTGCGGAAGGACACATATTAATTTATTAACTTAGTGTCTGTATGCACATGGATGCAGGAAAACATGCATGAAAGAAAACTGTATTTGTATAAATGGTGGAATATCCCAAATAAAACAGTTCTGTTCAAGCACCATTTTGTAAACATGTGTGACCTTATCCATTCAATTGAGGCACTGGGCATTGAATGAATCCACCATATTCCTACACTTCTATGTTCTTCATTCATTCCTTCATCAACATGATTTAATATCTCACATTGTTAAATATAATAGAAATTTCACATTACATACAAATAATATTCAGATGGATAACTAGTAAGATTTTGTGGTTATTATTCAACCCTCCTCTTCAGAATATTGGTGAAAGCCTCAGCCAGGAGCATCTGGTGCTCCATTGGTCTGGCCCCACCCTCATCTTGCTTTCCAAGCTGTGGTTCTGCACACTTCATTAATCCATTTGAAGAGCCCACAGTAGACCACATCAAACAAGCCACTCCTTCAGATCACACTGACAGATTATGCTTAGAAATCACACCTCCTCTCTTTTGGCATCTCTTTAAAGTACACACTTTAAAATTCAGAGTCCTCCTTCTCAACTGCACAAATTTCTAATACTTCTATTGCTTTAAGTATTTCTAATCTTTTTTGCTCAGTAAGATTTCTTTGCTAAAAAAAGTAGGAACACAGCTTGCTGTACTTCTTTTTTACATTAAAATTTTTTATTGAAGTGTATAATTCATACACGAACATACGTAAACAATAAGTATAGAGTAAAAGTTGTGAACTTACAAAACAAACATGCAAAATATCATACAGGGCATCCATATATTACCTCATCACCAATACCTGGCATTTTTGTGAAACAGTTGTAACAAATTATGAAAGAGCATCATCAAAGTATTAATACTAAGTATAGCCCATATCTTACATTTTGTGTATTTCCCCCAACCCACTCTATTACTTTTTTGTTCATAACCCACACCATTTATCTAAAGTATACAATCAATGGCATTTAGTATAATCACTGAGTTGTGCATTTATCACTTCAATCAATATTAGATAATCTTCATTACTCCAAAAAAAGAAAAAAACTACAAAAAACTAACCACTATCATATTCATATGTTAGCATTACTAATTACAAATCCTATACTGTGCTTTCACCATTTCTACCCATTTCCAAACATTTACAAACGTTTTACCAATTCCACACAGATTAAACCTCAGCTTTCCATTCTCTAACCACATTCTATTCTCTAGTGACATATTCTAGCTATTAACTCCATTATTTTGCTCATTATATTTCATTCATAATAGAGAATTTATACAGTATTTGTCCTTTTGTGCCTGGCTTGTTTCACTCATAGTGTCCTCCAGGTTCATCCATGTTGTCATATGCTTCACGACTTTATTTCTTCTTACAGCTGAATAATATTCCATCACGTATATATCCATTCCAGTTTGTTCCTCCACTAGTCAGTTGATGGACACCTGGGCTGTTTCAACCTTTGTGCAATTGTGAATAATGTAACTATGAACATCAATGTGCAGATGTCTGTTCCTGTCACTGCTCTCAGTTTTCTGTGTATATTCCTAGTAGTGCTATATTGCTGGGTCACATGACAGATCTGAATCTAATTCTCTTAGGAACCACCAAATAGATTTCCACAGTGGCTGAACCATTCTACATTCCCTCCAACAGTAAATCAGTGTTCCTAGCTATCCACATCCTCTCTAACAATTATGATTTTCTGATCTTTTAATGGTGGCCATTGTAGTAGGTATGAAATGATATATCATTATAGATTTAATTTGCATTTCCTTATTAGCCAGTGATTTTGAACTTTTTTTTCATGTGTTTTTTCACCATTTGTAGTTCTTCTTTAGAAAAATAATTATTCAGGTCTTTTGCCCATTTTTAATCGGGTATTTGTCTATTTTATTGTTGAGTTGTAGGATCTCTTTATATATCATGGATAATAGACCCTTGTCAGATGTATCATTTCCAAATATTTTCTCCCATTGAGTAGCCTGCCTTTTTAACCTCTTCACAAAGTGCTTTGAGGTACAGGAGTTTTAATTCTGAGGAGGTCCCATTCATCTATTTTTACTTTCATTGCTCTTACTTTGGGTGTAAGGTTTAGGAGACCCCACCTACTACAAGGTCTTGTAGAAGTTTCCGTACATTATCTTCTAGGAGTTTTATGGTCCTGACTTTTATGTTTAGGTATTCAATCCATTTTAAGTTGATTCTTGCATAGGGAGTGAGATAAGGGTCCTTTTTCATTCTTTTGATTATTGATATCCAGTTCTCCCAGCACCATTTGTTGAAGAGACTGTTCTGTCCCAGTAAAGGGGACTTGGTAAGCTAAAAAAAATCAGTTGGCCATAGAGGTGAGAGGCTATTTCTGAACTCTCAATTCAGTTCCACTTATCAATGTGTCTATCTTTATGCCAATATCATGCTGTTTTGATCACCGTAGCTTTATAATACATTTCAAGGTCAGGAAGTGTAAGTCCTCTAACTTCACTCTTATTTTTTAGGATTTTTTTTGGCTATTTGGGACCCCTTACTCTTACAAATAAATTTGGTAATTGGCTTTTCTACTTCTTTCAAGTAAGTTGTTGGAATTTTTATTGGAATTGCTTTGAATATATAAATCACTTTGGGTAGAATTGACATCTTCATGATGTTTAATATACCAATCCATGCACATAGAATGTCCTTCCATTTGTTTAGGTCTTCTTTGATTTCCTTTAGCAGTGTTTTATAGTTTTCTGAATACAGATCCTTTACATTCCTGGTTGAATTAATTCCTAGATATTTGAGTCTGTTGCTATTGTAAATGGAATTTTTTCTTGATTAGTGGTGTATAGAAACATTACTGATTTTTTGGTGTTGAAATTGTATCCTGCCAGATTGCTGAACTTATTTTTAGCTCTAATAACTTTGCTGTAGATATTTCAGAATTGTCTAAATATAGAATCACATCATCTGCAAAAAGAGTTTTATGTCCTGTTTTCCAATTTGGATACCTTTTATTTCTTTTCCTTGCCTAATTACTTGAGTAGAACTTCTAACATGATGGCAAATAACAGAATTGACCATGGGCATGCTTGTCTTTTTCCTGATATTAGAAGAAAAGTTTTCAACCTCTCCCCATTAAGTATGATGCTGGCTATGGGATTTTCATATATGTCCTTTATTAAGTTGAAGAACGTTCTTCTTTTGAAGTGTTTTATTCAAGAAAGGATGCTGGATTTTGTCAAATGCCTTTTGTGCATCAATTGAGATGACCATATGGTTTTTTTCCTTTGATTTGTTGATGGGTTGTACTATGTCAATTGATTTTCTTGTGTTGAATCATCCTTGCATACCAGGTATAAAACCCAATTGATAATGGTGTATAATTCTTTAAATATGATGTTGTATTCTATTTGCAAGTATTTCATTGAGAATTTTTGCATCTATAGTCATTAAAGAGGTTGGTCTAATCTTTCTTGTAGTATGTTTATCTGGCTTTGGTATTAGGTTGATTTTGGCTTCATAAAATTTGCCGGGTAATTTTTCCTCCTTTTCAATTTTTTGTAAGAGTTTAAACAGGATGGATATTAATTCTTCTTGAAATGTTTAGTAGGATTCACCTGTGAAGCCATCTGGTCCTGGGCTTTTCTTTGTTGGAAGATTTTTTAATGACTAATTCAATCTCTTTAGTTGTGATTTCCTTGAGTTCCTGCATTTCTTGTAGAGTCAATAATGTAGGCTGTTTGTATATTTCTAGGATTTGTCCATTTCATCTAGGTTGTGTAATTTGTTGGCATACATTTTCTCATAATATTCTCTTATGATCCTTTTTATTCCTATGGGGTCAGTTGTAATGTCTCCCACTTCATTCCCGATTTTGCTTATTTGCATCTTCTCTCTTTTTTCTTTCTTAGTCTAGGCAAGAGTTTGTCAATTTTATTTTTCTTCTCAAAGAACCAGTGTTTAGTTTTGTTGATTTTCTCATTTTTTCCCTCAATTTCATTTATTTCTGCTCTAATCTTTGCCATTTCTTTCTTTCTGCATGCTTTGGGATTGGTTTTCTGTTCTTTTTCTACTTTTTCCAGGTGTTAAGTTAGGTGGCTGATTATAGATTTTCCATCTCTTTTGATATAGGCATTTAGGGCTATAAATTTCCCTCTCAACACTGCCTTCACTGTATCCTATAACTTTTCAAGTTGCGGTATCATTTTCATTTGTCTGAAGGTGTCTAATAATTCTCTTGCAATTTCGTCTTTGACCCACTGATTGTTTTGGAGTGTGTTCTTTAGCACTCATATATTTATGAATTTTCCCCTTTCCCACCTATTATTGATTTCTAGCTTCATTCCAAGAGAAAGTGCTTGGTATAATTTCAATCTTCTTAAATTCATTGAGAGTTGTTTTGTGGCACAACATTGTGGTCGATCCTGGAGAAAGATCCATGAGCACTTTAGAAGAATATATAACCTACTAATTTGAGGTGCAATTTTCTGTATATGTCTGTTAGGTCCAGCTCATTTATCATATTGTTCAAGTTCTCTGTTTCTTTGTTGCTCTTCTCTCTAGTTGATGAAGTCTCCAGCTATTATTGTAGAGATGTCTATTTATCCTTTCAGTTTTTCCAGTGTTTGCCTCATGTATTTTGGGGCACACTGGTTAGGTGCATAGTTATTTATGACTCTTACTCCACTCAGGTGGATTGTCCCCTTTATTACTATATAATGGCCTTCTGCATCTCTTATCACTTTTTTGCATTTAAAGTCCGTTTTGTCTGACACCAGTATACCTACCTTTGCTCCACTTTGGTTACTATTTGTGTGAAATATCTTTTTCCAACCTTTGACTTTCAGTCATTTGTATCCTTGGATTTAAAGTGAGTCTCCTGCAGACAGCATTTGGATGGTTCATGTTTTCTTACCAACTCTGCCATCCTATGTTTTTTGATTGGGGAGTTTAATCCATTAACATTCAATGTTATTACTGTAAAGGCATTACTTACCTCAACCATTTTATCCTTTGACTTTCATAGTCATACCTTATTTTTGTCTGTCTATTTACTCTATTTTTACCCTTTCTGATAGTCTTCACTTCTACATTCTCCTACAAACCTCTTTCTCTTGTTTTTTCTTTTCTGGCTGCAGAACTCCCTTTAGTGTTTCCTGCAGAGCTGGATTCTTGTTTATGAACTCTCTTAGTTTCAGTTTATCTGTGAAATTTTAAATTCACCATCATATTTAAAGGACAGTTTTTCCAGATAAAGAATTCTTGGCTAGCAGTGTTTCTCTTTCAAAACCCTAATTATACCATACCACTGCCTTCTTGCTTCCATGATTTCTTAAGAGAAATCCACACTAAGTCTTATTGGATGTCATTTGTATGTGATGTTTTGCTTCTCCCTTGCTGCTCTCAGAATTTTCTCTTTAACTTTGGTATTTGGCATTCTGAATATTACGGGGAAGATATATTTGGATTTATTCTAACTGGATTACATTGTGCTTCCTAGACATATATATTCATGTCTTCCATGAGAGTTGGGAAATTTTCAGCCATTTCCTCAAATACTCTTTCTGCCACTTTTCCCTTCTCTTCTCCTACTGGAACTCCCATAATACATACGTTGGTGTCCTTCATGCTATCATTCATTCCATGAGCCCCTGCTAAATATTTTCTATTATTTTCTTTCTCTGTTCTCTCTTTACAATTTCTGTTTTTCTGTCCTCTACATTGCTGATTCTTTCTTCTATGATTTCAAATCTGCTGTTGTATGACTCTACTGTATTTTTAATCTCACTTATTGGGGCTTCCATTCCTATAAGTTCTGCTATTTTTCTCTCCAAAGTTTCAAATTTTTCTTTGTGCTCACCCAGTGACTTCTTAATGTCTTTTATTTCTTTAGCCATGTTGTCTGTCAACTCCATGATTTGATTTAGGAGATTTATATGAACCCCATTGATTAGTTGTTTCAAATCCTATGTTTCATCTGGAGCTTTGATTTGTTCCTTTGCCTGATTTATATCTTCCTTTTTCTTAGTATGGCTTGTAATTTTTTGCTGATGTCTAGGCATCTGATTATGATGGACTTTGATCTTAATTCAACTTGTTTTATTGTTTTTAAAGATTTATTTTTTATTTTCTG
>PVKH010026597.1:0-13178 GCA_004027955.1 Chaetophractus vellerosus
ACTGAACCATCAGTGCAAGGTAACCATCAGGCAGGGACTGTTAATGTAAAGGGTCCCTGCCCTACATTGTCCCATAAGCCTGTTCTTCATCAAAGTCGGGGGAGGGAGCCACCTGCCCCCTAGGAAGGCCAATGAGCATGGATATCATGTTTAGGACTGTGCTGACATATTTGCTCAGAGAACATCAGGGCCTGTAGCTAATCCTAAAGCCTTCTTCAGAAAGAAAAGGAAACCAGTGTGTCAAAGAAAACAAGAGAGGGGAAGCAGTGCCCAAAGTTTATAAATTTCTTCTCTCTCCTCTATCCCTCCTCACCACCATGTCCTCTCTATCAGAATTATATTTCATCTCATATATTGTATGTCACCATACAAATCATTTGGTTCCTTGGTTTCTCTCTTTATCAGTGGGCTGGGAACTCCTCCAAAATTAAAAACAGCTACCATTAGCAGCTCCCCTGTGGCCAGCCAGTTTCTTGAATGCTGTCCACATGGTCCTGGCCAATCAACTAAGACAACTTGAAAGTTTCGTCTGGCTCCAACCACCTGTCCACTTTATTTTCATTTTGTTTCCATTTCCATTTGAATTTTAAGTTACCCTATGGAAAGGTGGAAATCATGGAAAATGTTTAGAGGCTGCAATTCTAGGGCATAGCTTGTCAGGAGTTTGTATTATCCTAAATATATCTTTCTACAACAGTTTTCAGTTTAATCTATTGCCCTGTTTATACTTTCTATTATTTTGTGGGCTGTTTTTTTATATAAAAATAGAGTCTGTTTGCTATGTCTATTTGAGTAATTTTTTTTTCTATTTTCCCCACATGGATGCAGTACCAACCTGTTGATGAAGTATCTTTTTATTATATTATTAATATGTAATTCTACTGTAGACCAAAAATATAAAAACATTTGTTCATTTTAAAGATATAAAGAACTAGTGAGCAAAAGATTAAGAGTTGAAGAAAAAGACAGAGGAGCAGTGGTTAACCATGTTGAGTTAGAAATCTAAGAGTAGCCTTACCTATTTTTTAACCAGTGCTTGCCAATCTTACTATAGTTAAGATGATATCATTTTGGCTCCTTCACGCTTATGTTCTGTAACTCTTGTTCGTCTGTTTTTCTTCAATGTAATTGAGGTTGCACATCATGCTATTTTTGGCAATGCCTGATTTTATTATATTGTACTTTATATCAGTTGTTTCCTTTAGAAGGATGGGGGGATAAGTTTTATTTCTTGTTTTAATTTAAAATTTGTTTAATGCACTGGAAATAAAATTGGACACATTTCACTGTTTTAAAAATCAAAAACAAAACAAAAACCATGAAGAAAAAACCAGCAACCAAGTAAGCAACAGAAAAAAAAAAGCTACGGAAAAAAAAATCTGTACTGAATACACATACAGAATAATCCCACATGAAAGAAATGGCATCAAATAAGAAAAATATATATCTTTTAAGCCACGATGCTGAACGTACAAAAGAAGCCTGCTTCAATAGGGAAAGGGGTGGTGTTGGACATTCCCTTGAGCTCTGAGGTTTTGGCATTTTTCCAGTCGATGCCTAAACAAGTTACACATGGGAGAGGTTGATGGAGGACCTAAGCCCATTCTTCCTCATACCGCTTGAGCTCTCCATTACCTTTTATCCTTTGCTTGAGCTTCATTTTGAGTAAAAAATAAAAAATAAAAAAAAAACGAAACAAAAATAAAAACCAATGATGTGCTATGCTGGCGAAAGTGGATTGTTTAGAGGTATGTGTACAGTCCAGGTGTGGCCACGCCACAGTCCTCTGAATGCCCAGGTGTTGCCCTCGCATGTTTCTCCTCCCCGTGAGGGTTCGCAGTGGACGGCCCCACAGTGTGGGAGACTGGAAACAGCCCATTAGGGCATCAGCAAATGCTAACCAAGTTTTTTAATACAACTGATTCTCCCTTCTTCAGCATCCCCAGATACCAACAGAGCCAGTTAACCCATCCAAATGGACAGTGAAGGGAAGGACAGTGATATTTTTCCTAGCCAATTTGTTTAATGTTTGCTGGGTTTTTCTGGGTTTGTTTTGTTTTAGAGTAGGGGTGGGAGTAGATGTAACTTCACAATCCTAATACAGTAATTGTTTTGCATCTTCCATGTTTTATGCAAAAGCAGGCATTTAAATCAATAAATAATTGTGCCCTAGACTGAAAGTTAATGTTTAGGAGAGGAAAATAATTGTTGGAATTTTTTCTACATTTTTTTGTGAAGAATCTTTTTTGGAAAGGAAGGATACATATTTTTGTTGTGTAATATTTTCTATTTTTGAATGCATTTTATTGGTACAAGACTGTTTTTTTGGTGAAGACATTATTTAAAAAAAAAAAAAGAAAAAAACTAATCGAAAAGTTTGCCCTTAAGGATATGCTGCAGTTTTGAGGTTAAAAAAAAAAAAAACTGATTCAAGATGCGTGTTAAAAGTTGGGATTATATTGTTGTTTTTTGTAATTGTTACAAGAAGAAGTTTGTACCCACTGCTGTTTATTTTGTTTCAGATGAGTGAGTAAAGGGATTGTTCTTGTTTTATTCTTTTTTTAGAGAAAAAAAAAAAAGCTATTTATGAAATGTCAAAAACACTGGACTGTGAGTATAAGTGTGGAAGCATTTTACCACCCTGTGTCTTCGACCAATTATGGGAAACCCCTTTTCTCTCCCCCCCACCCCCGCCTTCGCCTTGCCAAATGAGAAAAATATAACAGCTGTCAGATGATCCAAGCCACCGAAAGCCCTGCTTTAATTTTTATGGTTTGATAAAGTTGGAAAAACCAAAGTTAAATTTGTTTCTGAAATCCTCCTGTCCATAACCCTTTTTTTTTTTTTGTAAGACAGCCTATTTGCTTTGCCTCTCTATCTTGGATCATTGCCTTCTTAGGGACTGGGGGCCAACTCTGATGCCGAGAGAGGCATACAAGTGGTGAGACCTGAGAGGTGAGGGCTCATGAAGTTCAATGTGAGTGGGACTTCGACCTCTCAGTGGGCTCCCACACTTTCCCATCCTGAGGTGAGGCTGCTGAGAGAGCACATTGGTAAAGCTGCTGAGGAGAGACAGCCTCCGTCTCCTTCACCCTCTGCTTTAAAGTCCCTCCTGCTACCATCACTCTCTAGAAGGGCTTTGCCTGTCTCAGCAGCCCACATTCCATGGGGGGGGGGGGACGACAGGGATCTGGATGAAGGAAATGATTGTGGGTGCTGTGAAGGCACCCCCAGCCCGCAGGAAGGTGGGGCAAGTGACCATCCAGCACAAGGGATCTTGCCCGCCTCATCTTTGATTCTGTGGATTGTACATCCATCTGCTCACTGTGAAGATGGAGAGGCACAGTGCTCTGAGGCTGTTCAATAGCTTTTCCATATTTTTTCAACATTGAAAAAATAATTTTTTAAAAAACTGTGATTTTTAAAAAAAAAATCATTTGGCTGGAGGGAAGGGAAAAGGGAAACACCAAAAGCTGTAACATGATTAACTGGAGATATTTAACTGGGGCACTTTTCTAGACCAAGACAACCGAATTCCATTCTGGACCCTAAAGCAGCCAAATCTTGAGACTGTCAATGACAGAAAGCCGAAGAGAGGCCTCCATTTCCTCCTTTCTCCTTTCTTCCCTCTGTCGCAGAATTCTCTCTTGTTCTCTTTTCCCAGCTTCCCTTGGACTACTGCCCCAATGGCCCTTTACCTTCCATTTTACATGCACATACACACACACTCTTTCAAAATACCATTTTTCTTAAGGATTGTGGGACCGAATAAAATCATGTGCCTTCATTTTTTTCCTTTTATAGTTAAGATGAACCTCTTCCTTTTCTACAATGTTCAAAAATACGGGGAGGTTGAAGTGTTGGTGGAGGACCTCGGCATCATTTGAGAAGTAATTTTTGGTTAGCTCATTGCCCTAAACATTAAATGCAGACATTTCAACCCTTTCCTGATGCTCTCTGGAAGTTTAGAGTAGCAAGGAACCAGATATATGTCAGCCTAAATCCATTTGATGTGAGAGCAGTTTCTGAAAATTCTATTTCATCGACTTCTTTGATTTTATCAAAAATGAGGTGAGCAACGGCAAGCAGCCTTGCTCTCCCGATTTGGTGCTTTTGCTCGAGGCGTGGGGTGGGCATGGGGGTGGGGGGTGGGGAGTGGGTGTGTTTAGACAAAGGGTGCATTCCTAAAGATCTCTGGTGCTGAAGGGCCTCGAATTCCTTTCAGAGACTGCATTTGACACACTTTAAGTACACACACATGAATGGTATCACATGCAATATTTTAATGGAACAGTGGGAGAGGCTCTTTGAAATGGGGTTTTGCATCTTTTTGTAACATTTTGATTTCTCTGGTGCCTTATTCCTACAAGATGCTGGCACTCACATACCCATAGGAAACTGACACACAGAAGTCAGCCTTGGGAGTAGGGACAGGTGGGTGATGTTGAGGATGTGGGGACCCTGGGGAGGTTGGTGTCAGTTGGTGGGAGAAGACTAGATGGCATCTCTTAGCTGAAGCCAAGCAGGGACTGCACAAATCCATCACAAAGTTGACCATTCTGATATGTAAACACACAACAAATGCATCCTTCCTCATCTGAGCTTTCCTTCCTTCTTTCTTTTCTATCTCCACCTTCTTATAAAGGTGCTGCTGCTGCTGCTAAGGTGCCCGGAGTCCAGAATGCCCAGTAATCACTCAGGCACAAGCCTGGCACTGCCACATCAGCCCTTGGCATGACCAAACCCAGGTTTCTCTTACTTGGGGCTGAGAACTGTCAGATTTTCTCATCAAAAATGTTTTCAAAGGAATCAGTGGATTACAGATATTCTGCATTGAAAATGCACTTTAAAAAATAAAATAAAAGCTCCAGACTGTTTAAAATATACGGAGGGAGCAGGGGAAAGATAAACATGTGCTAGTGTCTGAACCCAGTTTAGTTTATCTCCAGTTGAAACAATATACACTATATTATGTATAAATGTATACACATGTCCTATATATATCCATATATATATAGTGTATATATTATACATGTATACGTGTGTATATGTGCATATATACACACATGCACATAAAATCAGATGCTCATTACAAATCCAGATGCTCATTACAAAACCAGATGCTCATTGCAAAACCAGATGCTACACAAACAGCAGCAGAGGAAACAAGGTTGGACTCTTGAAACAGATCACAAAAAATAAAAACAGCCACCTGCAGTGACTTTGGTCATTTCTGTATGTTCACAAGGAATGGATTGTAACAAAGAAAAAAAGGAACAGTGTTAGTGAAAGAGGAAAAATGGGTGAAACCATCTTGATCCAATGGAAATGCAGTAATGTTCTATACCATTTCATCAGCTATTTCTTTTAGTCGTGTTCATTTGATTTCAGTTTTTGACTATTAAAAGTGTTTTTAAACTCAAGTGACCCACAACAAACTGAACAAAACAACTACAGTTGAAAGCCCTTTTCAGAGGAAGATGTCAGAAATCTCAAAACCCTTGGCCTGGCTCAGAACTACCATGTGTAAATCAGTACTCATTTTAACATTTCAAATAAAAACTGAAAAAAAATAAACTTTTTAAAGCACCTTAATGTGGTCATCCATTCGAGGAGTGGGTGCCACTTTTTTCTTTGAGCACCTTATTGACGTGTTTTGCTATCTGCTGTCTTTCTGTTACCTGTTGGCTGAATGGCTAGCTGTTAACATATACATGTGCCCAGGTCGGGGCATATGTGTTCACAATGAAGTTTACTGTGGTAACTGCTGAAAGGTGAACCCATTTCCTGATTTTCCCGCCACAGTGTTGTGATAAGATTCGAAGAAACCCTATCTCCTGCACAGAAATGTTTCTTATCACATTGTATCTTAGTATGGAAAGGAATATGGTCCCTTTTTTGCAATTGCTACTGTGTACACACACAAACACACAATGTATATTCAGATCCAAAATGCACACACACACACACACACACGTGCACAAATATATTCACTGTCCAAATGGTATTTTCAGTGTCTGTGTGCATGTCACTGTTTATGCAGTTTCCATTTCCCAGTGAATTTTGACTGGAGGGCAACTTTTTTCACCAGACTGTCTTCAGACCCAAGACCTGGGAATTGGGGAAGAGTTTGGAAAGAGGGAGAGGCAAGGAAAGAGAGAGTTTTAAGTTGAAAGAATAATTTCCCAAAAGGAACTTGGACTGAAAGACTTCAGAGACTATCCCCTCCAATCATTGCAGGTGGGCATGGAACACTGCTTGTATCAATCTGTGTACCGTAGAGTCATAAACACATGTATACAAAACACATCCATCCATCAATATAGATGTGGTTTGGGATGAGCAGGTCAATAGTTTTGAGAGAGAGTTTGTTCCTTTTTTTTCTCATTATACTCTTAAATTGTTGTCAGTTATCAAACAAACAAACAAAAAAATTGTTTTGAAAAACCTTGCATACGCCTTTTCTATCAAGTGCTTTAAAATATAGACTAAATACACACATCCTGCCAGTTTTTTCTTACAGTGACAGTATCCTTACCTGCCATTTAATATTAGCCTCGTATTTTTCTCACGTATATTTACCTGTGACTTGTATTTGTTATTTAAACAGGATAAAAAAACATTCAAAAAAAAGAAAAATTAACTGTAGCGCTTCATTATACTATTATATTATTATTATTATTGTGACATTTTGGAATACTGTGAAGTTTTATCTCTTGCATATACTTTATACGGAAGTATTACGCCTTAAAAATACGAAAATAAATTTTACAAGGTTTCTGTTTTGTGTGGAAGAGTAATTGATGTTGCTAAGAATGATGTTTGTTTTTTGGGGTTTTTGTTGTTTTTTTTTTTAAATGTTACCAGCACTTTTTTTGTAAGTTTCACTTTCCGAGGTATTGTACAAGTTCACACTGTTTGTGAAGTTTGAATATGAAGGAATAATTAAAAAGAAAACATTCTTCTCTTGGTTTCCTATTGTGTCTTCTTTATATTGTGGTAGTGTTTCTGTTTTAGACAATTCTCCAAGCTCTTTCATACAATGAAGTCTACGTCTAGCCGGAGATTATCCATACTGTGGACTATAACTACAAGGTTAGAAAAATTCTCAAAATATCAGTGTTTTTGGAAAAACAGCAGCACTTCCAAGATTGGTGATGTTGAGTTCACTTTCAGGAAATATAAAACAAATTTGGGCATTTTCCTTCTCAAGTCTAAACCTCAGAAATTATAAAATCACTCATTTACCACTACATAAATTGGTTCACATTTTTCCTCTTCCCCATGTGCAAATCAGTATTTATCTGCCTCCTGTGGAAGTAAACAATCCCATGTGACACTATGCCTGTCTATTCTTATATCCCCCCCCACGATAGGGTAGCGATTACCCCATCATTCTATACCTAAAGTCTCCTTTTTACCTCTTGGGTTTCTCCTATCTATATGTGGAAAAGAAACATTCATGACACAAAATATGTTCCCATTTAATGACTTTGGGGACCCCCTAAAGGACACCTATATTCCCCACAGGCCCTTTCTTGTATGTACCCCTATCTATAGTAGCTCTCTAAATTCATCATTCTTATAGAAGTTGCTAGTGTGATGGAGAAAATTTACATCCAGATTTTCCCTTGTGAAGTCAAACCAACTGAATTGATATCTCTGTCTTCAGTAAGCAGCTGTACTTTACTCAACATTGTGCAAAGTATGAGTGAAATGTTAAACCTTTAACATCTGACAACTAGAAATAAATAGAAGTTCATATAAAATCAAGAGCTAGATTGGACCATGGGAGTTTAAAACTAACAGAAAGATGCTTTAGGGTTAGGATAAGTCAAGGAAGGGCCCAAGGAATAGTTTGGAGACATAACGACATGTCAGCTTTGACTTCGAGGAGGTAGGTATGGACGGAAGATTTCCACGGGTGTGAAGAGCACAATCATACCCATGCGTGAGCTTGGGCTGGGTAGGTCCTAAGGACACCTCTGGACTGAGTGGGCATCAGTGAACTCTGTGACCTCATGGTGACCCCATGAATTATATTATCGACTTCTTGCAACTCAATCACTCAACTCCTCAGTTAACCTGATAGTCTAGGAAATAGAAAGTAAAGGGGAAGAAAATATTTTCATGATGCATGACTTGTCCTTGTTTGATGTCTCAGCACATTACCAACACCTTAATGATGCCAGCCTGCTTCATACAGAGTCTTTGAGCTCTCTTTGCACTATCCACAAACTCTTTAGGTTCTCCTATTCCGGTTGGAAAGGTTGTGGTGGTGTTGGTGTACAGGCTATAATAATAGCAAACTGCACATACACTTCTCACGTGGCATTTAACAGTTTGTAAGGTTGTATCTTCATAGAAACTAGACCCATCCTTACAACTATCTTTGTGAGGCCCTATGAGGTAGCTTTTATTAAACAAATTCATAGAGAGGTTCAGATGGATGGGTTTCTCCCAATGTAAAACAATTAACCAGTGCTTAACGAACCGGTGCTTAAAGCCAGGTTTTCTGAGAAACAGTAGTATCCATACCATACCAGTATTTTCAAACTTGAGTAATATAAAGACCTTTATGAAGGAAAAAAATTAAACTCCTCACAGGGCCCCATTCTGACTTGAGTTTTTTATATTATAATGCTTCTGAAATGTGCTTAAACATTAAACCAGGTAAGCCTCTTTGGTTACAGCTCTTATAGAACTATAAAACTGAAAGAGAGTTACAAATGAAATACAAGAAAAACTATAAAATTAACGTTTAAAATAACAACGTTAATTTAATGTAATGGATGATGCTTTGCTGAATCTAAGTCATTGCTCATGAAGTGAGGTATTCTGTCTGCTTTGGCACATGTTCTTTGGTGTTCACCATCAGTGTGCTCTGACCGCTTTCCTATTGTTTCAACTGCCGCAAAATCCTCCACCACTCCACCCAACTGGAGCAAATGAATCATTTATGAATTAAGCCTCCCTCATTTCTTTTCTCCATTAACCCAAACAAGTCAACTAGTACCATTTGGAATCAACTCAGTTATAAACACACACGGAGACTGAAGACAATGACAGCACCCTGTTATTAGAAGGTCATCAGTATCCAAAATAAGGGGGCCAGCTGTAGCCCAGTGGATAGGGCACCAGTTCACCACATGGGAGGCCCTGGGTTCGGTTTCCAAAGACCTCTCTGAGTGGGCAGACCGCCTTGAGAGGGCAAGCCGCCGTGGGAGGGGCATAGCCACCGTGGGCAGGGCAAAAAGCCACCATGGGCAGGGCAAGTTGCCCGCGAACAGAGCAGAGCTGCCCACGAGCGGAAAAGAGCCGCCCACAAGCGGGGCAAGCCGCCTGCGCGGTGAGCTGACTCGGCGCGTCACCGCAGCGGGGGGAGACAAAGCAGACGCAGAACACAAAAATGAACACAGCAAGAGCAAGCAGAAAGGGGGGGGGGATATGTAACAAAAAAAATATCCAAAATAATTTGATTTTTGTGAGATTATCTCACATAACACAAAATTTTTAAGTTCTTACATACACCTTGTGGACCCCAAGGCTATTTCTACACCTCCTAGTGTTCCTTAAATCCCAATGCTCAAGAAATTTTTACAATTCCACAGATACTGTGGTTGCTACCAACAAGGTCTGAAGCCCCCTTGGAGACCTCTGTGGTCTGATAAGCAGTGCCAGGCACACATGCCCATGGGGCATGATAATAATAACACCATTAACATAGCACTTTATAGTCGGCAAAGCAGTCAACCACATCATCTGACTTCATCTTCCCAAGAACCTTATAAAGTAGTTGTTATTATCATTTTACAAATGAGGAAACAGGGTCAGAGTGGTCATGAAGTTAAATAGTAGCACTCAACACTTGGACCAAGTATCCTGATTCTCAGTCCATTTCACACCATGGCTACTTCTCTTAGGATCTCTGAAATCATTAGAGTTTCATCGTCCCAAGAAGTGTTCTTCACAACATGCATGAAGTCAGAATGACTGAAGTCCAGGGTAAGTCTGGTGATGCGTGACACCTATGAGCTGCGTACCTCTCAATGGTCCCAGCCTTGTTTACATGAACTCAACCACTTAGCTGCCTTAGATAACTTTTGGGAACAGTCTGAAATAAATGCATGGCTTGCTTTTGACCTCGTGCTTTGTCTTCATCAGAAGAAAGACACAGAATAGAAGAGAACTTCCATGTTTCTTCCTGATGGTAGCCGTTTCAAATGCATAACAGTTGAAGTACCGCCCAATGTCCTATAAACACACCTCCCTCTGTTTTCTCCATATGCAAGACAGTGTGATGTCTAATGTGCTAGCCACTAATCATGTGTTGCCATTTACATTTATATTTAATTAAACATTAAACAAAATTTAAAATTCTGTTTCTTATTCACATAAGCCACATTTCAAGTGTTCAAAGGCCACATGTAACTTGTGGCTATCATACTGGACAACACAGACACAGAACATGTCCATCTTTACAGAAAGTTCTATTGGACAGCATCTATTGGATAGCCTCTACATTACACAAATGAATTCTCTCAAACATCAAACTGTATAGTTCTGACTTCCAGAAAGCTCAGGATCTTGCCACACATAAGACTCCCCTGGGTCTCTTGACCCCTTCCAGGTGTGCTTTGGATATGGGGGAGTGGGGATCTTGAGTTACAGCCATGAAACCAGACTGAGAAGAGCCAGAAGACTGAAAAAACCCACACCCCACAGCTGGCAGCCACAGCCATGCTGCTCATCCCCTCCCCTCTATGGGGAGTGGTGTGTCCACCCAAGTGCTGCCATTTTTGTATAGCACACACAGCTGCCCCAGCTGACTAGCCCAGCACTGGTGGAATCTACATGAACCTAGTGTGTGATGATTCATTTCTGGTACTCATGGGGTAGAGAAGAAGCATGACATAACATAAAATTGCATGGGAGTGTCCTATCCACTCATGAAGACCATTCATCTCAAGATTTTGCCCATTTGTTCAGTATAATTCTTTGGACTATGGGTCAGACTCAGTAAACTCAGGCTCAGAATGAGTAGCTTCATGTGGAGTGATAAGATCCAGGAACCAATAATTGTATTTCTCCCCACACTCTCATTCATTGATTCATTTATTCTGTCCTCTTCCTACCAGGGGATCTAAGTTGGAATCAGAGAGAGCTTAGGATCACTTTCTGTCTGCACTTAGTGGTCCCCTATCTCAATCTCCCATGATCCTCCCTGTTTGAGTTTCCTAGGCTGCTCAAGTAAACACCATGAAATAGGTCAGGTTAAACAATGGGAATTTATTCACTTACAGTTTTTTTTGATACTGAGAAAATGTCCAAATCAAGGTATCATCAAGGCAATGCTTTCTGCCTAAAGACTGGTGGCCAGCTATCCTTGGCTCCTCTGTCACATGGCAAGGCACACGGCGGTATCCGCTGGTCTCTTCCTTCTCTTCTGGGTTGCATGGATTTCAACTTCTTCCTGTGGCATTCTCCCTTTGGGTCTGAATTTCATTCTTTTATAAAGGACTCCAGTAAGAGGATAAAGACCCATCCTGATCGAGGTGGGCCACGCTTTTACTGAAGTAGCCTTATCAAAAGGGCCTATTTACAATGGGTTCGCATGCACTGGGATAGAGGACATTTAAGAACATGTTTTTCTGGGGTACATACAGCTTCAAAGCACTACACTTCCTGATACATTCCTCAAAAGAAATAATGAGGGAAAAGCCTCCTCAAACACTTTTCCAAATGAGAAAGAAAGAGACAGAGACCAACAGACAGAGATGGACATGACTCCTTTCCTCCCCAGGTACCAGTTTGGCTTGGGTTTAAAGTCTAGAATTTTGGTGGTCCAGTAGAAATATAATGCAAGCCACCTATGCAAATTTATATTTTCTGGTAGCTGTACATCAAAAGAAACAGGTGGAAATCATTTGAATAATATTTTTTATTTAGCCTAACATTCTGAAATATTATCATCTCAACATGCACTTACTATTCTAAAATTACTAACAAGATAGTTTATGGTCTTACTTTTCATATTAAGTCTTCAATATCTGGTGTGTGGGGAGTGGATGTGGCTCAAGTTGTTGCCTGCCTGCTTCCCATACACGAGGTCCCAGGTTCGATCCCCAGTACCTCCTAAAAACAAGCAAGAAAACAAATAAACAAACAAATGAAAAAACCAACTCGGGGGACCTGGTGCAGCTCAGTCGTTGAGTGCCAGGTTTCCACATACGAGGGCCAGGGTTCAATCACCGACCCCATTACCTAAAAAAAAAAAAAAAAAAAAAAAATCTGGTGTGTATTTTACACTTACAGCACATCTCCATTTGGAATAACCACACTTCAAGTGCTTTGAAAAAAGTTACTGGTAGAGATTGACAACCATATTGGACAGCACTCATCTCCATGAATCTGGCTTTTCTGGGATTGTCTTCTCTGGTTCTCAGAGGAGAATCTAGTTCAGTGGCTCCCCTTTAAAATTTCTTTCTGTTGAATTGAATCTTGTTTTGGTAACCTGACTCATTTCCAGCAGCAATACATCCTTTCATATTTTATCACTATCCTAAAGGTATTTGTAAATCTTTCCCAGTTACCATAATTATGTTAAATGACACACAACAATTAATCTAGCCTTGGCCCAATATACATTTCCTTTTTGACTTTACTTTTTTGTTCATTTCCAACTTGTGTTTTGTGTGATTCTCCAAGCCAGTTTGCACTAATTTTGCAAGAAAAATGCCGTCAACTGCCATGGCAAATAATAGCATTTTACATATATCTATCTTTCCTCCAAAGAAGTTGGAGCTCTGGACAGATTTCAGCTCATTGCTCCTAATTACCTAGCTGTTTGGATGAAAAGTGAGAAAAATAAAAATAAACATCTGAGGACAAATAGGAGTTGAATTGTCTTCCTTTTAAAGCCTGCCTGATTCTTAAGGAGCAGCACAAAGGGTCATTTTAACTGCTGACAAAAAGCAGGCTTGCTTCACATTCGCCCTCAGTTCCTGTGCTCATAAAAGTCAGTCACCTGTAAATCCACCCTCCCTGCCCTCCTCTACAGAAGGTGGTAGAAAGACAGCAGTCTAAGATTCAGCCTGAATGCCAGTTAGACAGAAATGAGCAGCTCAGATGCCACCCCCATTCCAGCACGAAGAGATCAGGTGGTGAATAAAGTTGTT
>PVKH010026598.1:0-13184 GCA_004027955.1 Chaetophractus vellerosus
TTCTATGTCTGCTTCTTGTCTCCCCCCGTCCCCGCGGCGATGCGCCGAGTCGGCCCTCCTCGGCGGTGGCTCGTTCCGTTCGAGGGTGGCTCCATTCCGTTCCCACGGGCGGCTCCGCTCCATGTTTTGCGGGCAGCAGTCCTCCATGTTTTTTGTGGGCTGCTCGGCTTCCGCAGTTCGCAGGCGGCAGCTCCGCTTTTCACGGGTGACTTTGCTATGCCCGTGGGGGCTCCGCCCTGCCCGTGGTGACTTTTTGCCTTGCCCACGGCGGCTCTGCCCCGCCCACGGCGGCTTGCCTTTCTCAAGGCCGTCTGCCCGCTCAGAGAGGTCCCCGGGAACCGAACCCAGGGCCTCCCATGTGGTGCACCGGCGAGCTCTTTATCCACTGAGCTATCTAGCCGGGCCCTGTAAAATTCTTAATATGCTGAATTTTATCCTTATGTTGCTTCTGTCCTCATGGAATAACATATAGAAATAGTACAGAAATTATTAGACCATGATTACAAAAACCAGACTAATTATATGTTTTGACACTCTTTGAATTAGTCTCAGCATAAAACAGAATCCATTGAGATGGCTTAAATAAAGAGCCTTTAATGGAGGTATATGTACAGAAACAAGGGCACAAACAAGGAGTGTAGTATCTAGAATCCAGCAACAGTAGGAACTATTTATTTTACTGGAGTCCAGTTAAAGAGCTGTAAAGGGAGGGATACAGTTGCTGCCAGAGTAGGAGCACTGAAGGATGAAAGCAGAAAGAAATATTCCAGCTTTTTTCTCTTTGCACCCTGTGATCTCCTGCTGTTCCTTCCTATTGGCAAACACCTTTTGGAGCCAGAGGGCATGGAACTCCAAGTGATGTCTCCTGGTCTCCGGCGGGTACATCTAGGGCACAAAAGGATCAAAAGTCTGGGATGGGAGCAAATAGAGAATAACCAGCAGAATAAGCAACAAGGTTCGTTGCAGCCATTTTTATAAAAGTACTAAATAAGTTTATAGGGAATTTCTCTATTTTGACTGACTATTCAAAACATTGTTTTCTTTGTTGATTTTCTTGCTCTTTTTCCATATGTTGGGGTGAAGGAAACCACATTGGGAAAGGCAAAATCCATTCATCCATTCCTTTTGGAATAATTTTCTGATTTTACAAATATAAGAGGAAGAAAAGGTTATTAATGATTTCAATTTCAAATTACTGCCAAGAACATAAGAGAGGGAAGCTGCATTCTATTAATGATTCTTTTAATTGTTTCTATAATAAAATTTCTCTAATTGACAGCACATATTTTCCAAACAGCCTGTATTATTAGATTAGAAACCCGACACTGTTCACATCTGGATACATGAGCAAAAATAATTAAATTTAATAATAATGAAAAGAACCCACAGTAATCCATCATGACACTACTGCAGCATGAGCAATGAAATTGAATGGGTGCCAAATTAGAAAATGAATCCATAAAAATATGCCAATTACTATAACCTTAATAAAATTCTTGTCCCAGTTTGAGGGAATATGAACCATGAACATCAGCTCAAATGGAAACCCTTAGCACTGTATTGTTTCTAAATTTTAGTTGCTTTCATAATGCACATTATATATAGAAATTTTATGAAAGCTTTAATAGTATACATTTTTAAAACAATTATAATCATTGGAATTAATTCAACTATTGAAACTTATTCCTATATCTAAATATTCAGTAACACTCTACTTAGCTCTGTGGTACAGTGAAACAGTCCTGGGCTTAGATTCAGAATAATATATATGTGACTGACACATATTGGAGCTACTTTATATGTGATTCAGTAAAATCTCGCCAAGTCTCTATTGGACAAATAGGGGAATAAACACTATCGTATAATTCACTATACATTTCACAACATTGGATTCCTATCCAGATATGAGTTTATGACCATTTAAATAAAATGTTGGAACTATCTTTAAATTAATAACCACCCTCTCAATAAATCTTACATTTTATGAAAAGAAGTCCTCTCCTCCCGCCAATTCCTGAATTACATGAATTTGTTGAGATTATTCAGAATGCATTGAGAATTTAACTCTTGTATATTTTCAAGTATATTTCTAAATATGGCATGAATATGAATTTATAGTTAAGTTTTATTTATGGGCAGGGATAATAGAAAATGGGCGATAAAGGAGAATCTAATTGTTCTTTGTCTAATGTGAAGAAAAATATTTAAGTTGAGGGACTGAACTAGGACTTACCTAATTTGTGGAGGGAGAATTTGTTACTGGGCTTGTGTTCCTCAGAAGAGGGACTCAGAGGTAGTACATTGATTCCAGAGGCTTGCAAGTCTAGAAATACTTGTTCATCTCCAATATAACTTCCTTACTTATTGAACTACACTCTCAGTATTTTAATAATGTTTTGTTAGATCCTCTCCAGAGAAGGTTTTGACAAGAAAGTGGGGAAGAGAACGCAAATCAGGCATATAACTCTTAAAAAAAGAAGAATGTCACAATTCTTGCCCCATCCAGCCAAGGAATGTCCCAAATCTTTGGTAGCAATTGGATTATCAAATAGGACAATTGAGAAACAGCAGATTACTCATGAATTGAGTTTTTTAAAAAGGATTTCTTGCATCTTCATGCTAAATATATTATGAGAAGACTTTCATAATTGCATACATATTCCTCTATTTTTGTTAATATCAAATTGAAAGAGTAAACAATCTGGATTGTATATACTCATGTTACATGACATATAGGTGTTTTTCTGTTATACTTGGTCTGACTGAGTAACAGTTATGATATTAACTTAATGTTTTCTTACTTGTACTCATCCTGTTTCCCTTTCCTTTTAAGCTGGAATATTTTTTGCCTTCTTTTTTCCAAAACTAAGCCTCAGAGTGGGAGAGGATACATAGGAACAGTAGGGTGAGCTAGACCTGACCATAAACCCTGATGTGGGTTCTAAGTCTGGGGAGAATGATGACTCAGGCTTATCTAAGGTTCTCTTAAATTTGGTTTACTACCAAACCAGAAAAAAATAGTGCAAAGGACAAATTCAATATTAGTATATATGAGTAGATGTGGCTAACAGAGGATGGCTTTGAAGTTCAGAGGTGTTAGTAGCCCACACAAAGAGATGAATATACCAGATCAGAGGAACCTCTGCGCTGTGAACTCCCTTCCTCTATTCTGTTCCTGGCCATGGGTGGTGCGGCAGGGTTCATGGTGCCACTCTAGTGCTCAGGCAGGGTTATCATATAAGAGAATTCTTGCTCAGCCACAGCCACATACTTCCAAGTTCTATTTCTTACCACGGCATCAGACCTACTTGAAATTTTCACTCAGTAGGTCTTTCCATGTTCTACTATGCAATACTGAAAAAATATTTTTCCCAAGGAGAGAAAGAGATAAAGAGATAGAAATTTGTGATTTCTAGGCTTATACCCAGGGCTGTTTATCAGGAAACGAGCAAGACCTAGATAAAAATGGCTATTTTGAGAAAGCAGCAGAGAAATAAATATCTCTGTGTCCACTTGGAGACACCAAGCTGGCTGCATGACTGAAGTCTTCATCTAGATGATGTGTAAGTACCCTTGATATAGAATGTGATTACATCTCAGAGTCATGGCACAGAAGTCACTGGACAGAGGTGGAAACAATGCCCAAGAAAGATGGATTATAATTTATATTTTCACCTGTCCAACAGAATAGAAGCTTAAAATCCAAAATTAAGTTGCAGAAAATAAAGTAATATTTCTTTCACAGATGAATTTGTGAACTGAGTTTCATAACCTTATTCTTATTTATTATTTTCCATATTACATTTGTGGATTTTAGCAGTTTTTGACCATGAGAATCAGCTTGCCCTTGAACTTAATCCTCTTAATTTTCTCATTTACTCTTCCAGGTGCTTTATATTTGATCTTATTTTCCAAAGTCCGTGCTGCCATACCAGATTTGTTGCTGCCATCCATGTTATTTTCACTCTTATTCTGCCATTCATTCACATGATTGTAGAAGCACACACATGGCTGTGTTCATTTCTTACAATGTATAAAATTCAAAACATTGTGTGAAATTTACTTTTTCTTTTGTAAAATCACATTTGATCATCTATATGCTAAATGCCTTCAGATAAATAAACATTTTAGTGCTATACATATAAGGTCATTTCTTATATCTACATTATGGTAGTAATCATTTGTCATCTTCAGAGATTGAGTGGAAAGACAAAGTGGGGAAGAGGGAGTATTAGGCCTTTTCAGTCATATTGTACCATACTGTAGGAAATCTTTCTTGTTTTGCAAGAGAAAATGGCTTGTTACTTTTTACTGGCAAGGACAGTATTGTAGAAATGTCATTGTAAAAATACATTGATTCATCAGTGTCAAGACTGTGTTGTTTTATTCTGCTTGGAAGGGAATAAGACCCTAAGAGTTATCTCCACTATAGGTTCTGCAAGACCACTTGCAGCTATCCTCATGGGCCCTTAAAATCTTTGTACAACTGAACTTGAATCATTTGAAATAATTTTAGTGGCAATTATGCTGTGAAATACTTTACTTCTTGAATGCAACAGTTGCTTTCTAACCATCTTGAAATGCTTATTTCTTGATAGCAGTGCAAACATTGATCTACAGTTTTAAAGACACGCATACATATATTTTTATTTGTATTTAAAGGAAGGATAATGCCAGAATAATGCCAGATAATTAATTACTTTTATATTAAATATATTGTCAGATTATATTTTATGATCCATTTTATATACCTTTCATTTTCAAAATAATGTTTTCTCTACTGTCCAGTTGAACACAATCCAATAATATAGACTATACATATAATTTGAGTGTTTGGGGATCAAAAAATAAATGCAACATTCTGATGATGAATGGCTTTAAATTTGTATTAATTGTAAAATTAGTAATGTGCTATATCTATTTAAAGATATGGACTCAGTGGATTATTAGGGAAATAACTTTTCATATCAGATGTGGGTTTATTCACATGATATTAATGTTTTATTAATATTCATCTTATTCTAGAGATGAATACAAAAAAACTGTGAAGGAACCTGGCTGAAATGGAGGATTCATATAATATATAGATACTTTTATACTGAATAAACTTGGAAAAATTATCAATGTCAGTAGCAACTTCCATTGAGGTAAAATGAGATGGCTATGCTTTTAACTAAGGAAGTGTGTGTGTTTGCTGGATTTTTCTAGAATTGTTCTATTTTAAAATAGCTCCCTTTGTGCCCACAAGTGTATTAACACTTGTCCACCCATTTGTCTCAATTTTTGATTTAGAAAAATGGTCACCGCAGGCATATAACCTCTAGGTAAAATTTGAGCCATTTTCTCTGCTGTTATTGCACATCTGGTTAACACCTAGCATACAAATTAGATATCAAACACTCCTAAAGTGAGGACTGTCACAGAATAGACACATAAGGTCAAATAAACATTTGATACTGGGGTCACGAGCACATGCTGTGCACCAGAGAGCTGAGAATCAATCATCGTGAATCTGGATCTAATCCAAACCTGGGTGAACTAATAGGATGTCACATGTAGAAATGTATTAGGAAGATTTTGATCTAAGAGCATTTGTAGATAAGCATACAATTTGTGTTTTGATTTTTAAAGAGAACACTTGTAGCAACAGCTTTCAAAGTAGCACAATGGCAATACAGTGTTTTTGTCACTTTGAAAAATAGCCTTATTTAACAATGAACACAATTTTCCAGGTAAACAAAGCCCACTTAAGATAAAGCTAATGAAGCATTTAGTGAAGAAGAGAATATATGAAAATTATAAAGAGATAGGAAAAAAGGTCTTTTATTCTTATTATGGATTAGGAAACATAGAGTAATATGTAATGCTGTAAGGATTAGCTTCCAAAGTGCCTTCCATTATCATCATCTCCTATTGTTTGTGTGGCCTCAGACACTTATCATGCATTGCAGAGTAAATTATTGATGGAAGAATAGAAACAAACAAATGGGATATAATACTCTACTTTGGAAAATGATGTCCAAATTTTATACACAAACTCTGAGAAAATAGATTCCATTCAAATATGAAAGGTGTGCTGAATTCCTATGAAATGTTCATAGTCATTAAGAATCTTTCAGCTCCTATAAAGTATTCCAAAGCATGTAAAGAAGTTAAGATCCACAGATCTTTAGTCATTACAGTGCTTTGTTTTATTTTACAAAACATCTTCCTAAAATGCAGAATGATGCTATCAAGGCAATTATAAGTTCTGAGTAAAAATTAGAATTGTCTTTGTTTAAATATTGTGTGCAGGGGGAAAAACTGCTTATTGAACACATATGAAGTATAACCAAACAAAAATGCCTTAAAATTGAAGATGGTAAAAATAAAATTTCAAACTCACAGTGTCCTGCACCCCATGGCCAAGCTCTGGTGCTGAGTTGGCAATATAGAATAATAAAAAAAATAATAAACTTACTGTGCTAGAAAATGGTCTGAAATAATAGTGACGATCCTTCTTTCGGACCCAGAGTCACTAAAGCAATGAAACCCTTAGTTATTTAGCACAAGGTATAGTGAATGGTCAGTGCTCACTTTGAGTTCATTGTATAAAAACTGATAAAATTCCCCAATTTGGAAAAACAAAATGTTCACATAGCTGTAAATATCAACAGGACTGAAAATGATGTTTCTTTAGATTTTAAATAAATGTGCTATATACATCTAAAGGCCAGATCTGTAAATATTAATGTTATTGCCATATAGATTGACGAGAAAAAGAGCAATGGGGGTGGCTCTATTGTTTTTATGTTTATTCCTTTTATTTATTTATATTTTTAATGAAACATGTTGAGTGTCTTTTATTTGTTTATAGTATATTATGATGAGTGTCCCAATAATATAAGGATAAAAGGATGTCAAATCTTAATGTTTTGAAGTAGAGTCCACATGCAGGACTGTCAAGGCTTATTGACATGGAATTAATTGTTCTTAATATATAAAACAGTTTCAGTACTTAAGTAACTGAACTCAGATGTACTGGAGAACCTCCTTATTACTAAATTCTGTTTCATAAAGTGCATTGTTACTGCAAAATTATGGGTACAAATCAAATGAAATGGATTTAAATACCAATATGGCTTCTAATAATGATAGGTTGTAGAATGATGTGAAAAGTACTCAGACAAATATTGCTTGTAATAAAATAATCATTGGTGATGTTATAGTTTGCAAAAGGGCTGCCAATGCAAGGTACCAGAAATGTGTTGTCTTTTATAAAGGACATTTATTTGGAGTAAAAGCTTACAGTTCCAAAGCCATAAGAAGTCCAAATTCAGGCACTGTAAGAGTTGCTTTCTCACCAAAGTCAGCTGCCACGTGTTGAGGCAAGATGGCCACTAGTCTCTGCTGAGGTTGAGATCTCTGCCGAGGTTTGAGCTCAGCTGAGGGCAATCAGGCATAGAACTTGTCTCTTGAACTGCTCCATAGACCCAGCATCTTGGAGGCTTCATCGCTTAAGCAATCCTCTAGTCCTCTCTCATACGGAAGAATCAAAAATGACAGCTTTCTCTTCATATATCTGTGTGACTCTCTCTGTGTCTCCATTTTTATCAGACCCAGTAAGGGCTGAGACTCAGCCTGAGTGAAGTCTCCTGATTTAGTCCAATCAAAAACCCTAAAGCTATCTAATCTAATAATCATCTATTAAAAGGAACTTCAACCGAATTTAATGCAATCAAAGGGTTTCATACCCACAGGAATAGATTAGTTTAAAAACATAATCTTTCTCTTTTTGGCATTCATAAAATAATCTCAAACTGCAATAGGTGATAAACTTTGTGTCAGTGAAAACTGAGTTTTCCACCACTGCTTGTTTTCTGAAGGATAGATTATAGCATCCCATATTTACATATTGAGTATAATTTGCTCAATTATTCCTTACAAAAATCCTTTGAAGTATATATTATAATTTCTGTCTTATAGTTCATAAGTTATACATTTCTCAAGACCCATAGAATCTCTTGCAGAATAAGCAGGAGGAAAAGGGATGTATGAAATGGTAGGAAGAGACATCAGGTTTTAGGATAGTAACACAGATTCATGGAGGAGAATGGCTATTTCCAATTGATTTATTAATTAGTAAGTGGTATAAGTAGTCTATATATCACTGAAAACTTAATAAAAGTTTCAAGTAAAGATAACTTACTTATTTCTTTTTATTGACTCTGATCTGTTCCAGCCAACTACTTTTATGCTGCTTTAATATCTTGAACTGATCCTATGTCCTATAGCTGTGGGTTCAACCTGGGAACATTTTTCTCCTAGCAATTATTTGAATGTGGCAAGCTGTAATGCCTCTGCCACTGCTGTTTCATCTGCCTGGGTCACTCTTTCCCGACATACGCACAGGGCTTACTCCATGATTGTTTCATGTGTCTCTTCACTTCTGTGACCACCAGTATAACAGAGAATCCTACCTATCCCTGATGCTCTAGATTCTCCTTACTCTACCATTTTCCCCATTTTACTAATACTTCACACCTTCCCCTCCCAGAACATAAATGTATATTTGTTTATATCTTCACAGTCTGCTTCCCTCCCTCAAAAATACTGTGTTTGCTACTGTATTCCCTGAGACTAGAAGAGTGTCTGAGACAGATTTATTGGAGGCACAATAATATTTTTAAATAAATGAATGACATTCAGTGGCTATTACTTAATGTTCATGCTGATATATGATGATGGTGATTAGGAAGCCTCTTTAAATTCTGCCCTTGTTGGGGAATTTTTGTTTTTCCCAAGAGAGTAGTGAAAGATTGCCACCTAATAATATAACAAAAGTGCATAAAGCATTTCATGCATTCAGGAAATCAAATCTTCCTTCTGTCGTCAGAAATTGTCCCTCTTAACAGTTTTAGCTGAAGTGTTAATTTGCTCACTCCTTTTATTTTTTTGTATCTGTTCTTTTTCTAGACTATATATGAGTAGGAAACTATGAGAGGTTTATTAGTTAGACCATTGATAAAAACTATCCCCTTAAAACAAAAAGTAGATTAAATGGACTAGCTTCTACTTTGAAAGTTAAGCATTGCTACTCATTCACGAATATGTAGTGATAAACTCATGTTCCTTATCTATAAAGTGAAAAGGAGCACAGTAAAACATGTCCTACCTCAACAAGATCTTTTGTGGATTACAAACATGTGAAACAGTTCATTTTTACATTTTTAAAAATTTTATTTTGAAAGATTTAGATTACATAAATGTTACTTTGAAAATATAGGGGGATCCTCAAATACCTCCCTCCCCCTCCCCCACATATCCCTATTAACAACATCTTTCATTAATGTGGTGTATTTGTTACAATTCATGAACACGTATTGAAGCATTGCTACTAACCATGGTTGAGTTTACCTTATAGTTTACACTTTGTCCTGCACAATTTTATGGTTTTGAAAAATGTATAATGGCCTGTATCCATCATTGCAATGCCATGCAGAACAATTCCAGTATCCCCAAAATGCCCATGTCACACCTATTCTTCCCTCTCTCTCCCCTCAGAACCACTGGTGGTCACTGCATTTATATCAATGATACAAGTTCTTCCATTGATAGAATAATAAGCCTATCTTAGTCCATAGTTGCATTCTCCCCTTATGTTTGTTTATTCCTCAATCTTGAGGATTTGGGGATGGCGATGTCCACTCTCTTTCTGTGGCCTCTCTCTAAGCCAAACTTAGCATATAAACACACTACCTTCTCCCTCAACCCGGCTTGGGACATCACTCCTGGGGATGACCCTCCCTGGTGCTGAGGGATTATTACCAAGTGCCAACTAGTGATGCATTTGGAAAAAGACCTTGGACAAAAGGTGGAAACATTAAACACAAATAAGTTTTATGGCTAAGAGATTTCAAAGTGAGTCGGGAGGTCATTCCAGAGGTTACACTTATGCATGTCTCAGGAGGATCTCAGTGACTATCACAGTAAACAGTGCCTCAATCAGGAGGGTTCCTGAGGGCTCTAGAGAAATCTAGACATTATAGGCAGGACAGATAATCTCAGGAATTTGGCACCCTGTCAGTGAGCCTTAGTTTGGAATATATGCTCCCCAATATAGCAGAGTTAAATTCATTTATAATTTCCCTAAACATGGCTCTTCTGTCCCTTTTATTTGAACTTATAATTAGCACTATATTCACTAAATATATGTACCAGAAACTTAAATCTTCAGTCTGTTCATATACCTGTTGATCCCTGAATCTCAGCAAAGTTGCAGCACCTACTCTTAAGTTCATTGGACTCATCCAGGACAACTAACAAAAGAATGATGATGGACAGCACCCATCCCTCAAAATAGAGAGTATTTACAACTGCAAGCAAACCAGTTTCATCCAACAGTTGATTTTTTAAAATGATAATTCGATTACATAAATGTTACATAAAAAATATAGGGGATTCCCATATGCCCTTCTCCCCACACCTCCCACATTTTCCCACATAAACAACATCCTTCATTAGTGAGGTACATTCATTGCAATTGATGAACACATTTGGAGCATTGCCAATAAGCATGGGTTAAGTTTACATTGTTGTTCACACTCTCTTCCACACAATTCTGTAGGTTATGGCAAGATATTTAATGGCCTGCATCTGTCATTGCAATGTCATTCAGGACAATTCCCAAGTCCTGAAAATGCCCCCATATTACACCTGTTTTTCCCATTCCCTGTCTTCAGAACCTCCAGTGGCCACTGCTTCCACATAAATGATATAATTTCTTCTATTGCTAGAATCACAGTAAGTCTAAAGTAGAATAACACTAAGTCTACTTTATTCCATAGTTCATTCCCCAAACCTGAGGATTCTGGGTTGGTGTGTCCACTCTACCTCTTATTGAGAGGGGACTGCCATCCCATAGGGCCAGTGGATGGGACTCTCTTGATTGCAGTTGTAGACTTTCTTGGTTCCTTGGTATGGTAGTTGTCCATCATCATCTCCTTGTTAGTTGTCCTGGGTGAGACCAATGAACTGGAGAGTAGGTGTTGCAACTGTGATGAGATTCAGGGCCCAGCTGGCACATGGGAAGCCCAAAGATTCCAGTCTCTTGGATGTGCACCTACCGACTCTAGTACTAATTAATGGAAGTTTTGTCAAAATACCCCATTTAACTACATAAATTCACATTTTTATGTTAATGTGAGAAGCAGACATTTTTTTCTATCTGTTTTTTCTATTTGAATTTTTTACTTTAGCTTTTATAACATTATATTGTTTTCAGTCTGTTCTAACTTGATAACGAGCCTAAGGACAAAGGTGATTCAAAATCTTCCCCCAGGAAGAAAAATAATGACACTCGTTTGTTCATCTCTGGATTGCCAGTATCTCGCACCATGTCTGGCACTTAGGTATACTGAATGAATAAATGATGGAATGAGTGAGTGAAGACATAAAAGTGATCTATTCTGTAGCCTAGTTGTTGTATCGTATGATTTACTTTGATGTTACACTCACATGTGCTTAGCATAAACAGTTCTAAGGGGAAAATGGATGTTATAACATAGCTTCCTAAACAATGGAGAAGTTTATTGAGCACAGTACTTCTTAGTGACTACAGATTATACCATGGGGAATATTTAGTTGAATAGAGTGCGTTAGTTTTGCCCATGACAATTATAATATTTAAAACTAGATTATTATTCTAATTCAGATACTGTCAACACAGAAATATATTTCCTAAATAGATTTATTTTCAGATGACAGATTTACTCCTCCCGTCTTAATTTACTATGCAAAATATATGAACCCATCTTCATTAACATTTAATTTTTACCCATTTGGGGAAATAACACAAGGTGAAAAAGTAATATAATTCATCTACAGAATGTGTTTAGTGGGATAGGAATTCAAAAGGAAAAAATTAGCTGGAGAACCAATTTAAATTACGAAGTATTGAAGTTTTTTATTATTATTATTAACAGTGTTACATTTAGGAGTATCAGATAATGGTCAAGGGCATGAGCTCTGCAATAGAATTCTGATCATCTTCCAAATTAGAATCTTGGGTTTGCTACTAACTAGACTTATGAATTTGAGCAAATTATTTTACCATAGCCTTTTCACCTGTCATTTGGGTTTATAGTCAAATGATTTATTCTGAAAGATAATCTTTGTTAAGTGTTCAGAGTATTACCTGGTGTATAATTACACAGTCAATAATGATTATTATTAATAAAATTATTATTATCCATTAGTAGAAATCTCTAACCTTTGGGTGAAGAAGAGGTGCATATTTCTAACTAAGCAACAATAATTGGTTTTTAAGTTGTGGCCACATGTAATGGCAAGAGGACATAAAAGGTAGACAGTCCACTAATGGTGACTTTCATGTGAGAATGATGCTTTAAAATGCTAGTTCAGGAGTGAAAATATTAAATAAGTTAGAACACATTGTATCAGTTTTCTGCACCCACAAATCTAGTGCACTTTTGGTGGTGCTTCTTGACAATTATTTCTTGTTTGTATGTTATTTTCCAATCCCACTGGCCCAACTCCAGCTACAGCCTGTATCCTTTCTCCCCTAGATTATGAAAATTTCCTTTGATATAGTCTTCTACCTCCAGAATCTTCTCCTCAAATATATTATGTTCATCACTTGCAGATTAATTTTCAGAAAGTACAGATTTGATAGAGTCACTTTCAGGTTCCAAAATCTTAATTGGTTGTCTATTGCCTGTAGAAAAAGGTTAATTTTTTAAATTGTAAGTCAACAAGCCTAATACTTGGTTCCAACTAAATTTTTCCTTCCTTTACTATGCTACACAAAGTTTAATCTATAGTCAATATGAGGGGGCCGGCTAGATAGCTCAGTGGATAAAGAGCGTGCTGGGGTACCACATGGGAGGCCCTGGGTTCGGTTCCCGGGGACCTCTCCGAGCGGGCAGATGGCCTTGAGAAAGGCAAGCCGCCGTGGGCGGGGCAGAGCCGCCATGGGCAAGGCAAAAAGCCGCCACGGGCAGGGCGGAGCCCCCACGGGCATGGCAAAGTCACCCGTGAAAAAGCAGAGCTGCTGCCTGTGAACCGCCGCAGAAGCCGGGTAGCCTGCAAAAAACATGGAGGACTGCTGCCTGCAAAACATGGAGCAAAGCTGCCCATGAAAACGGAATGGAGCCACCCTCGAACGGAGCGAGCCTCCGCTGCGG
>PVKH010026599.1:0-13180 GCA_004027955.1 Chaetophractus vellerosus
TTCAAGGTGACAAAAAATGACAGTTTGTTCAGATGAAACAATTCCTGGCAAAATGTAATGACAGTTTATTACACTCATAATATGTAAATTCTTGAAGACAGAAGAAATCACTTGTAGCCAGAATGGGTTTCATAAGAACAAATTATTCAAAATCTCCTCTGGGAGCTCTATGTCAAACATCTCTACTTCCCCCTAATCATTCCCATTACTATCAACACTAATATCTCCTGCTACTTGGGGTGGTACCTAGCTCTTATTCGACTTTGATCCTGATTGTCAAGATTTTGTATCCACTATGTACTGACACTGTGGGAGAAGTAGAGTTGACTGACAACCCAGGTGCCACCCCTTTGAATCCACTATTGCCCTTATACTAAAGGCATGCTTTTCCATGGTTGCTCCCAGCCAAGAGAGGAGCCTGATGAGGTTACTAATGAACAACCATAACTGTAGGAAATAATACTCATTTGGTGGACTTTGTCTCAGAGACCTCGCATTGGTATATGACTTTCTTTGAACTGCACTATAGTCTGAGACTTCTAACTCAATCCCACTTCCTATCTCCTCTTCTGCCACAAGTGTAAGAACTGCATTGTGGTCTCAATTTTCTCCCTGTCAACTCCTGCTTCCTCCCCCTTATGCTTTATAGGGATTTCCTCCAATAAATCTCTTACATGTCTAACACAAGGGCTTAATATCATATGGGTTTCCCATCTGTAATAGAGATAACTGTTATTTGCAATATTTAAAACTCTTTTAAAAAGATATATTTCTGTCCCTTTCTTTGTGCCTTTTCAGCTCCTTCCATTAGGAATAGGATATATTTCTCCATTCCATCATTCCATTAATATTGAAATTACTTTGGAATATGGGCAAAAAATGAGAATGACTAGTTTTGTGCAGGGCTCTGGAAATTCTGGATGTTTATGATTGCCTCTTATGGTGTTGCCAATGTCCACAAGAAAAATATACCCTGTATAGCCACTGGACCAATGAGAAGGAAAATGCATGTGGAACATTTCTGACTTTAAACCAATGCCTTGATTCAAGCACATACAGCCCACAACCTGAAGCAGAGCTCACAGATGATCTGCGAAGATGTGAGAGAGAAAAAAATTGCTTATTATATAAACAAATGAATTTTAGAGTGATTTATTATGCTGCATTTTCTGACTAATAAACCATTAAAATATATCTCAGATCTTTACTTCAATAATAAATATTTCTATTCAATTTCATCAATTCAGTCTCATGACCAAACATCAGATGTTGTCATCACCTGGAGCTGTACCACTTCTAAGATCTTAAATTCCAACATATCATTTTATATTACCACCTCTTACTGCTCCAGCTCCCTCCCACATATTAAATTCCCTCAAAATATCTGCTGTTTGATCTCATTGAAACCTCCAAATCCTCCTCCCTTCACTTTTCTCCTAGTCTATCTTCCAATCTGACTTCAAAGCTTTACTTGTTACCCCATTTAACCTTGATCCCAAGGTATATCACTTCAATCTCTACCTGTCAGCACTTTGGCTTTCCTAGGGCCCCTGGCTTACCAACACATCTGCTCTGAAAACTCTGAAACTTGAATCATTCCAGCTATCAGCATTGCTTTCTCCTACATACCTTGGAAGCTGAATGATCCTGGAAAAACAATTACATAAACTTCAGTATTGGGAGATATTATCAAACCATGGTCTCCAACATCATGTAGTAATCAAATATTGTCAGTCATATTATGGACCAAAATTAAGCTCTTTCATTCATTCTTCACAGCTACTATTGTATAAGAGGGCACTTAGTAATCTATATTATGGCAAGGAACTTTGAAATGTTGCTGTATTATTATAATTATTATTCTATTTTACTATTAAAATATGTTTGATAATTGGCTCAAGATTACCTTTGAGAAAGATTAGCTTAGTTACTAGAGAGCAGAAAAAAACAACTAAAGTCCAGACCAGGGTTTCTCAAGCTTGACACTAACATTTGGGGCCAGATAACTTTTTGGTGGGAGGGGGATCACAGGCTTTCTGTATATTGTAGGATATTTAGCTGCATCCTTGGCCCTTCTCACTACTCACACATTTCTCCCCAGCTAGTTTTGGAAAAGGCTCTGGAAGCACTAGATGTTTATGTTTGTGAAAAGCAAAATTATCTCCAGACAGTGCCAAAATTCCTGGGATAGGAAAAAAACACCAACAGGTAAAAAACACTGGTCTAGACTGTATCCAGTGCTCAAAGTCAAGAATAGATGTTGCTCTTAATGTTTGATGAAACTATATAGTGGGTTATCAAATTTTATTTTCCTAGCACTATGTAGACTCTTTAGATAGCATTTACCTTAATTCTAGGAAAAGTAAAAAGCCAAATGTGATCCAATAATAAAGTTATAATAGTAAGGGTAGACAAATGAACAACAGCATATTATTCCTGTCCCTAAACCTGGTGGATCCATTCCTGTGGGTGGTAGGGAGACAGCTGTTTTCACTAAAGAGGTGATAGGGTAAAAGGCAATGTTGATTAGCGTCTCTCCACCAAAGTATAATGCAGAAAAGGATGGGACAAATGTTACTTCGTCTTGTGACCTCTCACCTTGACAGTGGCAGGGATCAGCAGTAGTGCTAGTAGCAGCAGAAAAGCTACCTAGAAGCTATGGATGGTACCCATCAAGAGAGACAGAATTCCAGCAACAATTGCAGTGGTAGTCACAGGACACAGTAGTACCCAAAACACTGGGAGTGGGGAGAAAAGGAAACAAAAGAGGAAATGACTCATATTTGACTTATGGAATAGTGTTTGTCAGACCATTCCTCTTGCCAAAACCACTAAAAACAGGAAATTTTAAGACATTCAGGATTTGAAGGGCCAGCATTCTTATGAGAAGGAACATGCATTAAGGTCAGCCATACATTTGTCATTGCTGTATCCCCTCAGAATACTTGCTGATTCACAATATGAGAATTAGAGACCTAGCAAAAACGAATAAGCTAGAGATTTTAGTAGTTTCCTTGAGCTCAAGAGACAAATATTGAACTTTAGGACTATCAAGCTATTCAATATTTGAGCCTCCATCTCAGAGGGAAAATAAAATAACACATTCAAGTGTTGTCTTGATTCTGTAGGTAATTTCCCCATTAGACATTTTCTGGTTTCTCCGACATATATAAGAAGGACAAAATGCATAAGGGCTCAAATGGTAGGAGGCTGAAAAGCAAAGTGGAAAAATGCAATAGTCTCAGAGTGCTGAAGAGACAAAGATGACCAACAGGGATTTCTAAGGTGATGTCACCCAGGAAAAGACTATAGACTTCTATTTGGCAAAGTAGAAGGAATGTCATAGGAATAAGAAAAAGTTGGAATGGACCAGCTTCAATTGTATCCATATATTCTGGTTGAATGTCATCTGATGGCCAGAAGAAACAAATCATGTGTGGAAGAATATAACAACATCCATTGCCTTTTACATTTTTTATAGAAATTGATTAACATTCAATGCAAAATTACCAGACTTGCCAGGAATCAGGACCAAATAAGGAAAAACAAGAGAAAAACCAGACAATAGAAAGAGGTAAATAGATATTGTACTTTATAACTATGATTAATATGTTCAAGAAAACAGAGTAAAAGATGTAGAAAATGACCAGTATCTTGAATCTATGAAAAATAATATATAGAAATCCAAAATTGTAGAATAATTGAACTTAAGAATTCAGTGGACAGCTTTAACAGTAGATATAGCAAAACAAAAGAGTGATGAACTGAAAGATAAGCCAATAAGAAATCCAGAAAAAACAAAGGAAGAAAAATACTGGAAAATACTGAAAAGAAAATAAATGGCCTATGAAACATGAAAACATTTTCAACATTCTATAGAATTTGTGATAGCAGGAGAGAAATGAGAGATTCAGGAAGCAACACTATTTCAACAGAAATTGAAAAAGTTTCAAACTGATGAAAGATAACAAGTCACAGATTGCAAAGAAACATACACATAAGCCATCAATGAGAAAGAAATAATGCTGATATTATGGAAATCTTTCAGAAAGCAGAAAGAAGGTAACAAAAATGAGATTATTTTAGGTGACCAGCATCATCCTTGAACTAAATTCTGTCAAAACTATTACAAGACATGAAAATTATATACCAATATCATTCATGAATATAGATTAAAATTTTCTTAACAAAATATTATCAAACCAAATCCAACAATACATTAAAAATATAATACAATAAGAACAAGGACTGCCTACTATGTGCCCTGGGACAGGTGTTAGAAATATGAACAAAAAAGAGAACAGCCAGAAGCTGAGAGTCAGAGGAACCTGAGCAAAAAGTAGTAGAAATTGTCATGTGACAGAAAAGCTAAGGACCAAGGATCACCAGCAGCCAGCAACAGAATGCCACAGTCTTTTTGGAGAAAGCATTGCCTTGCTGATGCCTTGATTTTGGATTTCTCCTACCTTCAAAACCATGAGCCAATTAAATTCCTGTTGTTAAATGAACCCATTGTACGGTATTTGTTTTAGCAGCTGGGAAACTAAAACAGCAATGATCAAGGATTTAGATATTGAATGGTTTGGTTACACCCATTCCATGGTTCTCACCTTAATCTGTTCCACTGACATCTTTAAATACCAATCCATCATCCACAATTTAAGCATGTTCAATTTGGTGCACTATTCAAGTTATTCCAGCTTTGTTCATTGGATCTTCCTGCTTGTGTGTAGTTTTGGAATTCTGCAAATAGCCTTCTAGATCCAGCTCTGTCTTAGTTTGCTGGAAGCTGTAACAAAATACCATAAATTGAATGATTTAAAACTGCATCGGGAGTGGATGTGGCTCAAGCGGTTGAATCCCCGCTTCCCACATGGGAGGTCCCTGGTTTGGTTTCCAATGCCTCCTGAAAAAAACGAAAACGAACAATGAGCAAAACATAAAAAAAAAAAAACTCAGGGAAGCTGATGTGGCTCAGTGGTTGAGTGCCAGCTTTCCACATAGGAGAGTCCCAGTTCAAGCCCTAGCACCTGGTACTTTAAAAAAAGAAGAAGAAGAAGAAAAAAGCATCAATTTATTATATCACAGTTTTCGAGGCTAAAAGTGCAAAATCAAGGTGTTGACAGGGCTGTGCTTCATCTGAAGTCTGTAGGGTACTGGCAGTAGCTTGCTGACAATTCATGGCCATCTTCTTTTTGTCTGTCTCTTACTGTGTCCAGTTTTCCTCTCTTTATAATGACACCAGTCATATTGGATTAGGACTCACCCTAATTAGTTTGGTCTCATCTTAATTAGTATCTTCAAAGATCCTATTCCAATTAGGTTCACATTCCCTGGACTGGGAGTTGGGAATTGAACATATCTTTTAGTGGACACAGTTCAATCCATGACACGCTCCTAAGACCTTCCACGATATGCATTACCCAACCAAGCAGCTCCTTCCTTGTTCTAGGCTCATGGGAAGAATCCAGAAAATTTGCAAGATTGAATACATATTAAATTTTTTAAAAAATGTTGATTGGAATTTGATACTTTACCTGATACTTATCATTTAAAAGGATCAAATCACAGCCATGATTTGACTTTTGTTAAACAATGTTTTCATGGGAAAACCTGATCCTAGTATGTTAGGCCAGACTAACTGCTCTAACAAATAGACCCCAAATGTATAGTGGCTTAATCACAAGGAGAAGTTTGTTTCTTATTCACGTAAGCGTCTAAGACTATATCAAGTCAGCCTTGGGGAAGGAGTTTTTTCATTCCTTCAGGGACGCAGACTACTGGAGGTCCTGACAACTTCAACATGTAGCCACATTAAAATCCCTGGAATGGAATGGAAGAATGGATTGGAGTTCTTCTTATGGAAGTGGTACACATCAATTCTACTGCCAATCCAGTGGCAAGTACTCTGTTAAATGGCCACAGCTAAGGAAGTTGGAGGGAAGAGAAGCAAATATGGATTTTTATAAATAGCAAGACATCTTCACCAAACCTAGGAGCATAATTCAGCTGTAGATTTCAGATCTGGATAGTTGGTAATGATTTAAAAAAATCAATTACTATGATCTTTGACCACAATGGCATAATACCTTGGATGTTTTTAAGGCTTATCATCAGTCTATGGGGTAAACCAAAACACTTTGAAAAAAACAGATTCAAGTGGAAGACAAATTTCGGAGTTTTGATAGAACCAGTGGTATATTTCAGAAACCACTAAGGTAAATTGGAATCAAGAAATAACCATTTTCATGAAACCATTAGAGCAAAAATTATTGCAACTAGGAGATTATTTTAGAATTGATAGTAATTGTAGAAATAGGGTTCATTATTTTTAAACTCTATAGATATAGATAATGACATGTTCACTATTATAAGCATGTTTAATGCTGCCACACAGTCAGTGTAACCTCCAATTCTCAGCTGGATTCCCTTTAAAGTTGGAGAATGCTAATACTCCATAAAATGAGTATTTTTCTACTTGTTTCCATTTCAGCAGTTACCATTTTTGTCCTGTCCCTCATAACTTCACACATTGGTTACTTCAACAGACTCCTAGCTGTTCTTCATCTATTCAGTTTCATGCCAATCCATTCTTCATAGTGCTTACAAAATTAATTTTCCTGAAACACTGTTTCATCACATCTCTTTCCTGTTCCAGAATGACGTCGTTCCCATTTTTTTTCCCCTGAATCAAACATAAGGCTATTCGTTTTTCTCCTTTTAAACCCTGCTTTCAGCAGCCTAATGCATTTTTATGGATCCTTCCCACAGTTATGAAATTTTATGGCTCTCCATACAACATGTTCACTTCCATTTCCATGCCTTTTACTCTTTCATTCCCTCTTTTTCCATTTCCCCCCTTCTTCCCCAACTATGTCTCCCTCTTTTTTCAAGAAGTAGCTGGTGATTCATTTTTCCATGCCCTTTCCTGACTTTACTCGCTTCCCATTTAGCACCCTTTAGTAGATGTTTACTTTTAGTTCCCACTTACGTTTAGCTAATGGTTTAATATTTGCAAATTGAACTTCAGTGTTTCACATGATGTAGTAAGAAATGCATATAAGCTTATGATTCCTATGAACAAATATGTGCCTTGTTTGCCTTCTGAGTACAAACACAATGTACTATGTGCAGAAAATATTTGACCTTGGTTGTGTGATACTTATACAGAACTATTTTAATTTGATTCCATCTGCCTTTTAGGAAACTATTTAGTTTATGAAGATGTGTATGATTCGGTAAGATAGCATACATCAAACTACCTGAGAAAAAGAGTTCTGACAAACAATATATACCATTGAAGTCCTATAAACTTGATCAGAGTAGGCTACAAATTTGGCTGCAGGCTTTCTACCATTCATCAAATAGAGGGAAAACTGCACAGAAGAAACAAGTAGAGAAGAAATCTGCACAGATTTCTCAGGAGCTGCACATCTATTTTAGTTTCCTGGCTGCTAAAACAAATACCAAACAATAGATTGGCTTTAAAAAACAGGAATTTATTGGTTCCTGGTTTCAGAGGCTGGATGGCTTTACTCCTCCCATTGTCGGTATCTTCTGATTGTCCAGCAATCTTTGGAGTTCCTTGGCTTTTTCCATCACATAGCAATGCACACTGCAACTTCTCCTTTTGTTTCTGAGCTCCATTGATTTCCAGCTTCTTGTTCTTTCTAGAGCTCTTTCCTCTGTCTGCTTTCACTCTGTTTATAAAGACTCCAGCAATCCTGATTAAAGCCCAATTTGATTTAGTGGCAACATCTTAAATTAAGTAACAAATTGAAGAGATCTTAATTACAATGAGTCCATTTCTACTCTTCAACTTCTGAATCACGAATAGAAGCCAAATGCAAAAGAAGAATGTTAAAAGAATGGGAACATATATTGGAACAGAACTCTCTAATATTCCAGGCATCCACCCAGAAAGCAAACTGATAAATTGCTGGTGATTGAAATGAACAAAAGAGTCTCCCAATATTCGGCTGGCTCCAGTTATCTTTGCAATTTTAAAGTTGAGAGTCTTGTAGGAAAATAGGTAATATTACTATTGCTTTGTATTCATTCAATTTATATGGTCTTTCTTTACATTATGAAATAGTCCCAGTGACCTTTGCTAGACCAAAAACTGGTGGCTCACACATTATACATTTCTTCTTTCTCCTAACCAAGAGAATTATGCTCACTTTGCCAATATAACAGCTAAAAATACTTGTTCCCAAGACCCTTTTGCACTTGGGGTTACTATATAGCATGGTTCTGTCCAATGAGAGATATGAAAAGGATTTCTGGGAAAGTCAGAGATGGTCCAAGGCTATTGACTGAACCACTGGTAGGATAGAGATACCATCAAGTATGCTAGGGGGGGCTCAGAAATAGCACTGGGGGTAGGATCAGGAGTTCATATTTGGACATGTCCAGTTTAAAGAGTTTAGTTTATCAGACATCCACATAGAAATGTCAGTTAGGGAGATGGAGATATTGTAGCATTATAGAGAATTCTAGGCAAAAGATAATAAGTAATATGGACATCACCAGCCAAAAGATGGTATTTCAAGATGAATAAGTTACACAGCTCATAAAGGGTGGAACCTGAATTAGAATTTGGTTAGAGATAAGAGGTAAAGGAAGTGTCTACAGTGAGCGGATCAAAAAAATGAAGGCTAATAGATAATGGTAAAGCCATCTGGTCTTCCTTGCCTTGAGGATTAGTAAAGGAAGTTTGTGTGGATAAATGTATAGTAAGAGATTTGTGGCCATGGGAAAAATGGAGGAGTCATTTCTTACCTGGAACTTGGGTTCTGCTGGATCAGGGAAATATTTGGGATTAATTGTGAAGTGGGATCAGCTGAGGACAGGAGGTCAGAAAATAGTATTTCAGTGAACCCCATGGGCAACAGGGAAGACCAGATGTGCAAATATACCTAGTGACTCTGAAAGCTTGGAAGAGTAATAAGCCAAATGAGGAAATAACAGAAAATGACAGGGGATATTTATATATAGTAAATATCTTTATTGTATAGCTGATCATTTGAGATTATTTGTGGGTTTGATTTTGTTGTTTGGATTTCTGCTGGATCTTGCTCAAAGTGCTGTGTTTCCTTGTGTATTTTCTTATTTCTGAAAGTGAACTTAAGGTCTCGGATTTTATTTTTGAGAATTTTGAGGTCTGGATGGGAAGTGAGTTTCTCCCATTGGGATTCATATTCAATTCTTCTAGGTCCTGGGATCACTGCCAATCCAAAACCATTGCCTGATAAATTTGAAACTTAAGGGATTTTTGGAATCAACAAAGGAAGTGTGAATTGGTGTAGTAATCTCCTGTGAGGGTTGACATGTGCTGGTGAATTCTCAGGGGGAGGTTTTGATTTTCCTCCAGCTACTTTTAAATGCAGGACAAGAAAGTTTCCTTGTTTTATCATTCTTTGGGGGAAATTTACCCATCTATAACCATTGTGCCATTTGAGGTCCCAAAATTCTGTAAAGCTCTGCTCTCAGATCATTCATCAAGGGAAGTCTCTAGACCTCACTTTGGATGCACCATGCCATCAGAATTTGACCTTTGTCTTTACAGAAAAACTTGTTTTAGTCCCAGCTTACCTATAGGGATTCCAATCATTCCATTCAGTTTTGTCTTCTCCTTGTTATCTAACCAGTTTGTTGATGATTTTAAATTTATTTTTTAAGAATGTTATTAATTATATGTAGTTGTTTTATAAAGGACTGTAGCTCAGAAGCCCATAGACCTTGTGTTAGGCCATTTATTTGTTTTCTAAAGAATATCTTGCTGGATTCACTATCTTTACAAAGCTAGACACTGGGCAGATAACTGAATTACTTGTCTATAATATTGAAATATGCTTTTATAGCATAGTCTTCAAAATAGAACTTCTGATTTATGGAGTAGCCACTAACTTAAATAATAAAGATGGTAAAAAATGTTCGCTTCTAGCTTATTCTTCATGTGATGTGTTTAAAGTGACTCAGATTTAATTTTGACTCTACTTATAGTTACATTCTCAATGTTAAGAGAATAGTGCTCTATAAGCCACCCATATTCTCAGGAAAGTGCTGCAGTATTTCATAAGGACAATTTCATCATTAAATATAAAATTGCCATGAAATGGCAGAGTAGTCGTGGTTACTTCTTTCTGTGATTCAAAACAGACATGCGCTCTGGGACTGTCCATCTGGTATCTTCAATGAAAATTAAAATTTGATTTTTAATTATCTTTATCACTGATAATTAACAATTTTTGTACTAAGAGAATGTAAGTTTTTTTTTTCAAATTTTGGGTCTTTTCCCCCCTCTACTTCTGAGTAAATTACTTTGTAACTCATTAATTCATTTCATGTCTCTGTATATTTCATGTAAATATTTCAGAGATTATATTAAATATTTATCCCTTGATTTTTGTGTACCTCTCTACAGATTAGTGTTTTAATGCACTAAGACATATAGAATCACTTTAGTACTACAGCAATAGAAAATGTAGGGGTTGCTGATAATCAGTTTTGAGAAGAGCTATCCTAGTAATATTGAAGTAAGAAATATACAAATATGTTTAGATTGATGTTTGAATATATTCAAAATAACTTCTTAGAGAAGAAATATATTAAACCTCTTATTTCTATTTACTAGAGATTATATTTGCTTCACTATACCTCTTTCACTTTTTCTATAATATGAAACTGTCATTATTCCCTTCCCAGTGCATTTAAGGTACAATTAGAGACAGCAAGATAATACAGGTCAACTGTATTCAATGGCAATTTGTACTTTCCCTAGATTGGTTTGGAGGTCCAGGAAATTCTTAAAAGGGCCCTCATAGAATTTGAAAATTTTGAGTAAAATTGTTTATTTTCAAAATACATTGAGATTATCTAAGTTATTGGTGTTTTAAAGTTGCAAAGAATGAGTTAGATGATTATGGATTATTATTATTATTGCATTATTCAATATATACTATAACATTTAGATGATACAGTAGTTTTGTAAGAAGCCAAGTGTTTTAGTTTCCTAGGCTGACATGGTTCAGCTTAAGCAATGGGAATTTATTTGCTTACTGTTAGAGTCCGGGAAAATATCCAAATAAAGGCATCATCAAGGCGATGCTTTCCTCCTGAAGACCTGCTGCCGGTGATCTTTGGCTCCTCAGCATTACATAGCAAGTGGCATTGCAGTGTCTGTTGGTTTCTTCCTTCTCTCCTGGCTTTTGTTGCTTGCAGCTTCTTGTTTCCATGATGCCCCGCACTCTCTCTCTGTGTTCATTCCATTTTAAAGGATTCTAGTAAAAGGATTAAGACCCATCCTGAATGAGGTGAGCCACACCTTAATTGAAGTAGCCTATCAAAATATCCTACTTACAATATGTTTATACCCAGAAGAATAGATTATATGTAAGAGCATGTACCCCTTGGATCTATAAAAGGAATGTTCTTTCGATGTGAAAAATACATTCATTCCATCATGATATCCCAAAAACATTAAGCCATTTCAGTAACAATACTAAGTACAAAGTCTTCTCAAATTGGTTAGAAGTATGGTCTGTCCCTGAATTTGTGAACCTGTGAAACCTAGAGCATAAGTTATCTGCCTTCAATATACAAAGGAGGGGCAGGCATAAGATAAACATTCCCATTCTCATAAGGGGAAATTGGAAGGAAAACAGGGATTCTGGGTCCCAAACAATTCCAAAACCCTGCAGGGCATACTCCATGATCTTTCAATGTCTGAGAGTCATTTATGGAACAAATTTTGTCCTCTGTGCCTGCTGGAGTAACAGCTCCTCCCTTTCCAAATGCTTGTGCAACAGCCGTGCTCTCCCCAAACACTGGGGTAAAGCATCAGGATGGCAGCCAGACACTTGGCTCCACCCCCATCAAGCATTGGGGTGGTTGGCAGAATCTCCACAATCTTCCAGGCTTCTGAGGAAACTGGAGTGGCAGCACTCTTTCTGAACAATGAAGTGGAAGGCCCGCGGCCTACAAGTGCAAGGGCATACACATCCTTTCCACTCACACTCTGTTCTCTTGGCCCAAGATTTCTTTGGTTCGGACCTCAGCTCCTTAGTTCTGCTTTGAAGTGAATTTTCTTTTAGTCAGTCCCTTTTAGTCCAGACTGGCAGTGGTTCCATTCATACAGATATCACACACACAAAAAAAATCAGTTTGCATGTAGTACACAGGCGTCTGAGCCATCAGACAAAAAGGACTTTCCAAAGATCCTCCTGAAAAACTGCAACTCCAATCCTGACTTGCACTGAAATGGCTGACTGGATCCATGTTCAGTTAAGCCCTCACATGTAGCACTATTCTATGGGAACTCACTTTCTGGAAGCTCATAATTTTCCAAGCTAACATTTTCTAGTTTCTTTGTGCCCAGGAGTTCAGTTCTCAGTTTATCCCTTTCCTCTTATATTTTTATGATAAGTGCAAGAAGCCAGGCTGCACTTTCCACATTCAGCCCAGAAATCTCCTCAGCTAAATATCCATCTGACATCAGACATCAGAACTAAGTTTTGCCAAGTTCTCTGCCACTTTTAAGCAAAGATCACTGAGAGGAGGATTGTGGGAAGATGGCCGAGTAGGGAGCTGCAGGACTCAGTCCAACCACCAGCCAAAACAACCATTAAACAGGCAGGAAATGTTTGAAAAAACTATTGTGAAACTCCAGAGGCCAGAAGAACACTGTATGGCATCCAGAAAAAGAATGGGAAAAAGAGGATGGTAAATTATGGTAAAGAACAGTAAATTGCTCTGTCCATGCAGTGGCTATCAGCACCCACTGGCACCCATCACCCATACTTGTAGCAGAGGGGTCCAATCCCTGGCCAGCTCACTGTTGACAGAAAGGGACATAAAAATCCTATTACCCAAGAACATGGGTGGACACAGCTGATCACTGGTCACAGCTTTTGATTAGCAATTTCAATCACTGTGGGCCAGGCTCTGAGGGCAACTATTGTTTCGGCCTCTACCAGACAAAGGTGACAGCAGTTGTTGTTTTAACCCACCCAGACAAACAAAGAGGCAACCAGTCTTTCAACCCTTCTCAGAAAGGGGTGGCTGGTGGTAGAGTTGGAGACTTAAAGATGCTACATTTCCTTAGGACTGTGGGGGACAGTTAGTTGAAGGGCTGCATTTGCTGGGTAGGTCAGGAAAGTGCAGCTTTGGAAAGTTGTTG
>PVKH010026600.1:0-13180 GCA_004027955.1 Chaetophractus vellerosus
ATTACAATCATATCAATCAGAATCTATTCCCCGGCCATTTTGGGTTCCACATGCCACGAAATCAACAGGAAGAGAAGTGGATTATGATATTGTTCTGGAAGATTGATCCTGATTATCAAATGAAAATGTGGTTACTGCTCTATAGTAACAAAGAAGACAAAGTGGCTTGTATATGTAACCTAATATATGTACTAGTGTGTTCCTTTTTACCACCATATCCAAAAATAATGGCCACTGGGAAATCAAAACAAAAATTAAAAATTGGATTACAAGTCCTAGAATCCTTTATCCCGTGAAGGTAAAATTTCAACTAAATAAGTTATTGGCAGAAAGTGAAGAGAGTATGAATTAATAAGAAAAGAAAAGTTGTAGTTATCCACGTAGGGCTTATGGTCTGGTACAAAGGAAATATACTTTAAGGTAATTCATTGTTTCATTTTTTTCTCTTTCAGTGCTAACTTATACATGGACTATTGGTGGTGATTAACATCACAATTTAGTTTCTAGGTGGGAAAACAAAAAAATTAAAGCCATTTACAATGATATGTGACTGATGGATTTCATGTCCCCCCTTTGCTAGAGTCACAAGTTTCTTCACTTAAGGAAGTGGTGTAGATAGGTGCTGATTAGCAAAAGCATTGAATTGTCCTCTGTTTCTCTAATTCATTGTCTCTGTTCTGTTGAGAGTCCTGAAAGTTTGACCTGCATGGGTTTACACACCTTGGCTTCTCCTTTCCTTCAAGCTTCTATATTGAGTTAGCTAGTAGGAGGCACTAGCAGGATCTCTTAGTTTGGAAAAGAGATAGGCTGGGATATTTATTACCCTTATCATCTTTTGTGACCACAACATTTGGACAGGTGGGAGGTTTTCCCTTTATGCCCGCTCCAGAAATTCTACCTCTCCATTTTGCCTTTTTGTACAAGTGAAACAAATGACTCCCTGCTCTGACTAGTTCCTGAGTGCTTCCCCAGGTAATGTACCTGTGAAACATTTCTCAGATTTTCATACCTTACTTTTCCTCACCAACACCTGTTCATTAAATAGTCCCTCCATTAAAAATTTTCAGTTAAAATTTTTGGGCTATATCTCAGTTTCCTAGGTCTTCTATGACAAATACCACATAATGGGCTGGATTAAAGAGCAGAAATTTAATGTCTCACAATTTTGGAGTCTAGGAGTCTATTTTAGTTTGCACTGGGCTACCAGCACAAAGTACCAGAATTGTGCTGGATTTTTAAGGGGGATTTATTTGGGGTATAGGCTTACAGTTCTGACTGTGAAATGTCCAATTTAAGGCACCATGAGAGATGTTTTCTCACCAAAGTCAGCTGTCACATGATGAAGCAAGATGGTAGAAAATCTCTGACTAGGTCTCTGCCTTACCCTCCATGCTCACTGTCTCTTGGAGCCCCGCACCTGGAGATCAACTGTGAGAAACCAGGCATAGGGCTTGTCTCTTTCCAGCCTCCTCTTTTAGTCTTGGCTGCTCTGCTTTTTTCCTGAGTTCTGTTGTGAGCTATCAGGCATATGGCAAGGTTCGTCTCCTTAGCCTTGGGGCCAGCCCCTCAGGGGCCACTTTCTATGTCTATATACTCTGATGATTCCAGACTCTGGACCTCTCTTATCCCTGAGGACTTCTTTGTTTTCCTGCAGTCCTTTCTTTCACATGGAAGGATCAATATGGTAGTTTCCTTTTCCTCTGTGTATGTCTCTCTCTGTGTCTCTATTTTTATCAGACCAGGCAAGAGGGCAGAGACTCAACCTGAGCCATGCCTCACTGATTAGTCCAATCAAAAAGTCTCACAACCACAGGAATGGATTAGTTAAAAAACATAATCTGTTTCTTTTTGGAATTTATAAAAATTTCAGACAGTCACAGGGTCTGTATTAGTTACGGTTTTCAAGGGAAACAGAACTGACAGGAGATTTCTGTAACTAGTATGAGACTTTATAAAATTGTCTTGTGTGACTGTGAGGACACAAAGTCCAAATTCCAGAGGGCAGGCTGCAAGCCAGGGACTCAGATGAAGCTCCTCGTTGAATTGTCCAGGAAACACTGGCTATCTGAAATAGATATGGGCAGTATCTCCCTGAAGGCTGAAATCACTTCTCCGTTTAAGGCCTTCAAATAATTGGATGAGACATCACTCATAGCTGGTGGCAATATCCTCAGCTGATTGTAGATGTAAACATCCATCAATGCAATCAACTCACTCATGATTAAAATCCATGAAAACCCCTTGTATTACAATTAGCCCACACTTGATTGACTGAAAAACTGGGCACAATTACCTGACCACATTAGACTACACATCAGGGTCTGTTTTAGTCAGCCAAATCTCCTCAGAACATTGAGGTAGGGACCTGGTTTTTGTGATCTCCTGGGAACAGGCAACCCCTCTCAGAGCAATGGGGTGTTGCCCTCATTCTCCCCAGTCCTTGGGGAATGAACTCCACCCTCTCTGTAGCCTTGGCAAAGCCCTCCCTGTATAGTGGGTTAGAAAATCCATCATCTTCAAATGCCAGAGCAAACTTACCCTCTCCATACACATGGGTGGGGTTCCTCTCTTGGCCCAAGGAGATGTCTTATTTCCAGACCTCAACTTCCATGGTTTTCCTATTAAAACTGCTTTCTCTTCCAGTGCTCACTTCCATGACCCATTTAGTCCAGGCTGACAGTGGTTTTGTTCATACAAACCTGACAAAAATCTTGTTGGTTTAGCATGCATGATGCAGGGGTACAGCCAATCAGACAGTAAAACTTTCCACAAGTCTTTTCTAGATAACTGCATTTTCAATCCTGACTTATAAGTTCAAATTTTAGTTAATTCCTCAAATGGGGCACTATCATCTGGGGGCTTGAATTGCAGAGTCTTTAGAATTTCTGGAATCAGTTTGTTTACTTTGTGCCCAACAATTCCATTCTCAGCTAATCTCTTCCCTCTAACATTTTGCTAGAAGCTACAAGGAGAAGCCAGGAGGCATTTTCCAAGTTTACTTTGGAAAGTTCTTCAGGTAAATGTCCAACCATGTCATTTTCAAATTCTGCCTTCCATATAACATCAGTAGTTGTATTAGTCAGTCAAAGGGGTGCTGATGCAAAGTACCAAAAATCTGTTGGCTTTTGTAAAGGGTATTTATTTTGGGTAGAAGCTTACAGTCACAAGACCATAAAGCATAAGTTACTACCCTCACCAAAATCTCTTGCCACGTGTTGAAGCAAGATAGTTGCCAACGTCTGCAAGGATTCAGCCTTCCCCTTCCTCTTAAGGCTCCATGGTCCCAAATTCTTCCAATATCAGCTGTAGGCTGCTGTAGCAGTTTGACAGTTTGATATAGTTATGAATTCCAAAAATAGATATTGTATTATGCTTGTAAATTGGTCTGTTCATCTGGGCATATTTAAGTTATGATTAGGGTGTTAACTGGGCCACATCAGCAGGGCATTGAGCCCCACCCCTTGGTGGGTGGAATCTCAAAGATAAAAAACATGGCAAAGGACAGAGTTGGAGTTTTGATTTGGCATTCTGATGCTGAATTTTGATGTTGTAGTCTTGAGTTGGAGCCCCAGGATGTAAGCATACAGAGGATCTTGGTCATGAGAAAGGAGAGAAGACCCTAGGAAAAGAGATGAGTCTTTCACCTCATAGTCTACAGCTGGCCTTGTGGAAAGAAAAAGCAGCTGAACCTGGAGAGAATCGAGTCCCAGGAAGGGAGAAACCCAGGAACCTGGAGCCCTCACAGAGTTGGGTGATGGAAGTAACTTATGCTTTATGGTCTGGTAACTCTAAGCTTCTACGCCAAATATATACACTTTATAAAAGCCAACAGATTTCTGCTATCTTGCATCAGCATTCCATTGGCTGACTAATACAGAATTTGGTACTGGGAGTGGGGTAGTGCTTTTGGAATCACAAAAATGTAGGAATGGTTTTATAAATGGGTAAGGGGTATTTTTTGGAGGAATTGTCAGATGCTTGGTAGAAAAGACATACAGTGCTTTGAAGAGACTATTGATCATAATATGGATGCTGAAGAGAATTTTTATGATGCCTTAGAAGTAAATGATGAAACTATTATTGGAATCTAGAAGAAAGGTGACCTATGTTTTAAAGCTGCAGAGAACTTAGTAAGATTAACTCCTGGTGTTATATGGAAGAAAAAATTTGAAAATGGCCAAACTGAGAATTTAACTGAAGAACTTTCCAAGGTAAATTTGGAGAATGCAGCTTGGTTTCTCCTTACAGCTTATAGCAAAATGCCAGATGAGTGGGATAAGGTCAGGACTGAATTATTAGGCACAAAGAAAAAAGAAACTGATTCCAGAAATTCCAAACTTCTGGAAATCAAGCTCCCAGATGATAGTGCCCCATTTGAAAACTTAACTAAACTTGGAACTTGTAAGTCAGGATTGAAGATGCAGTTATCTCAGAAAGACTTATGGAAAGTCTTACTGTCTGGTGCCTTGAAGCCCTGCTTCCTGCATGCTAAACCAGTAAGGTTTTTGAGAGTGCTGTATGAAAAAAACCACTGTCAGTTTGGACTAAAAGGGATGTGGAAAGGAAAGCTTGAAGGAGAAAGAGCTTTAAGAAGAAAACCATGGAAGCTGAGATCTGGAATTAAGATATTGCCTTGGGCCAAGAGAGTAACCTCACCCATGTGTACAGAGAGAGTGAGTTTGCCCCAGCAGTTGAAGAGGGTAGATGTTCCCACCCAATGTTCTGGGAGAGTTTTGGCACCCCAGGGTGCATAGAGGGTGGAGCATATTCCTCAAGGTGGTTAAGTTCAGCATCCCATAGGTCTAAGAGGGGTGTGTCTGTCCCCCATGGATGAGAGAAGGCCGGATAGTCAGTTCGTTGCTCTGAGAGGGTTGAGCCTATATTCCAAAGGTTAGGGGGAATGTTGTCTTCACCTTACTGTACTAGGGGGGCTAAGACTCTATCCCAAAGATTGGATAAGGTGTGGCAATCACCCCAACACTCTTTCAGAGTGAGGTCTAGAGCTTGGTCAACACCCAGATGCTTCATGAGGATGGAACCAAGAAAATGTCTGCTGGGCAAGCTTGTGGAAAAGGTGGGTCCCCATGTGGCCCCAAGGAGAAGAAACTATCATCTTAAGAGTGACTCTCAGACTTAGAAATCTAATGGAGAATGCCCTGCAGGTTTACTGAACTGTAGAGGACCCATGACTTATGTTTAACCTCCCAATTTCTCCTTATGGTAATGAAAATGTTTATTCTTTGCCTTTCCATTTGTGTATTGGAAGCAGGTAAATTGTTTTGTAAGTTTCAGAGGTCAATAGCAGACAGGACTTTGCCCCAAGACAAACTCTATTTCTTTAAACTGATTATGATATGATTTTGTACTTGCATTGTTATTGATTTAAGGTTTTTTGAAATATTAGTGTATCTTTGGAATTCAGAGGGTGGAGTGTAGCAGTTTGGTAGTTTGATATAGTTATGAATTCCAAAAATAGATATTGGATTATGCTTATCAACCGGTCTGTTCATCTGGGCTTGATTAAATTATGCTTATGGTGTTGACTGGACCACTTCAGTAGGGTGTCCAACTCTTGGTCAGTGGGTCTCAAAGATAAAAGACATGTCAATGGACAGAGTTGGAGTTTTTAGTTGGTTCTGATGCTGAATTTTGATGTCGGTGTCTTGAGCTGAAGCCCCCGGGAAGTAAGCGTACAGAGGATCTTGGTCATGAGAAAGAAGAGAAGTCCCCAGGAAAAGAGACAAGCCATTTTCCTCATAGTCTACAACTGGCCTTGTGGAGAGACCAAGCAGCTGAAACTGGAGAGAATTGATCCCCAGGAAGAGAGGAACCCAGGAAGCTGGAACCCTCTCAGAGTTGGGTGAGGGAAGTAACTTATGCTTTTTGGCCTGGTAACTGTTAGCTTATATCCCAAATAAATACCCTTTATAAAAGCCAACAGATTTCTGGTATCAGCACCCCTTTGGCTGACTAATACAGCTGGGATAAGTCTCATCTCTCTCCCAGGCCTATTCCTCTCCAGGCTTAGTTGCCCTGCTCTCACCATAAAGTCAGCTGTAGCCTATTAGGCTCTCTCACTTCCTGGGGCCTCTGCCATGTCTACGGAGCCATCTCTATTCCTCTGTGATCTTCTCCTGTGTGTTTACTTCCTGAGGCTCCAGCATCTAAAACCTCCAACTAACTTCTGTGCTGTGCAGTTGTCTCTGTGAGTCCCTGCCCACCAAGGGAGCAGGGACTCAAAGTCCTACTGATGTGGCCCAATCAAAGTCCTAATCATAATTTCATCAAGTAAAAGTGAAACCTCTGAAGATAATATAATCTAATATGCCCAGAGGAATAGATCAGTTTACAAACATAATCCAATATATATTTTTGGAATTCATAAATAATGCCAAACTGCTGCAGGAGTCAATCTTGCTAAGCTCTCTGAAACTTTAAAACATAGATCACTTTTCTCCAGTTTCCAATGATAGTTTCATCTTTTCCTTCTAAGGCCCTATCAGAAATAATTTTTGGCTCCAAATTCCTACCAAGAGTCTCTTCAGAGTAATCTAGGCCTTTTCTATCAAGCATCTCACAATTCCTTAAAAAAAAAAATATTCCCTACCCATATATAAAGCCCTTCCAGCATTTTTGGTAATTGCATCAGACTGTGCCCCACTCTCCCGGTTCCAAATTTTGTATTAGTTAGCCAAAAGGGTGCTGATGCAAAGTACCAGAAACCCGTTGGATTTTATAAATGGTATTTATTTGGGGTAAAAGTTTGCAGTTATTGACACCCTAAAGAGTCCAACTCAAAGCTGCTTTCACACCAAGGTCAGTTGCCACATGTTGAAGCAAGATGGTGGGTGATCTCTGTCTGATCTCTCCTTCTTCTTCCTCTTAAGGCTCCGTGGGCCCACCTTCTTCTGATCTCAGCTGTAGGCTGGCATAGTGCTTGTCTCTTAGGGCTTCCTATATCAGTCTGGCATACGGCTCATTTCTTTCCAGGCTTTGCTCATCTGCTCAGTTGCAAACTATCAGGCGGATGGCTCCAGGATCAAAACTGACAAAGCTCTCTCTCTCTTCTTCTGTGTCTTCTTATGTGACTCTTTGTTTACATCAGCCCACCAAGGGGGTGGGGACTCTACCCTGAGTCATAACCTACTAATGTAGTCAAATCAAAGGCCCTAAGTTGAGCTTATTAATTAAACTTAAAACCTTTGAATTTAATAAAAACAAAGGGTAACACATCCAGAGAAACAGGTGAGTTTACAAACATAACCTCTCTTTTTGGGAATTCATAAATAATCTCAAACTGTCAGAGTCAAAAATCAAGAAGTTTACAAGACCATGCTTTCTCCAGGATTCTGTAGTGTTTGGTGCTGATTTGCACAATCTTTGGGTTTCCTTGGCTTGCATTTCCGCATTGGTAACATAGCAATCTGTTTCCTTGGTCTCCTCTTGTGGCTTTTTCTGACTTCTAACTTCATTGTGTGGCTTTTTTTATGTCAAAAGTTCTTCTCCTTACCAGTCTTCCAATCATAGGCATTAAGACACACCATGATTCAACCTGGCCACATCTTTTCTAATAATAACAAACTCAAAAGGTCAACAGGAACATTTATTAGATTAATAACATGTCTTTTGTGGAGTACATGATTCTATCCCCCACATGGCATGTTATGTGTTTCCCCCTACAATCATGATTGGTACAACCACTCACCTATAAACTATATGAGAAAATGAACTAAATAAGTCTTTATTATTCATGTACAGAGTGTCTAGCACAATACTTGGAAAATAAATATTTGTGTAATGACTGAATGAATGGTGGATGGTTGCCATAAAAACCTAGATAAGCTAAAAGGGTAAAAGAGTTTGATTAAATCGGTTGAACATAATATCAGGCTAAGGAGATGTAATACATCATTTGCAATGTAGGCATGAATTTTGTGGATTTTTTGTTTTATATAAATAGTTCCATTAGTTTTATGGATAGGTATTTGGAGGATCAAAGACTGTTTAATGATATATTAACCATCATCATAGATGTCTTTAACATATAATATATGTGGAAAATCAAAATCCATGCAAAACACAGGCAAGTGGTGGAAAATATCTGTAGGAAAAAAAGCATTTTAGTATTTGAGAGGTTCCTCATTTTATTAGCTGTAAAAATTTTCCTAACCCTGTATAATGGTTTGACAATTTATGTAATTATGAATTCCAAAAATATAAATTGAATCATGCTTGTAGACTGATCTAATCTGGGTGTGATTGAGGCATTAACTGCCTCGTTGGTGGGACTTTGAGCCCCAACCCTCGGTGGGTGTGGTCTCAAGTATAAAAGGCTAGACAAAAGGCAGCAGATTGGAGAAGCAGTTCTGATGTTGAAATGAGCCGTTCGCCCGATAGTCTACAGCTGGCCTTGTGGAGAGACACAAAGCGTAGAGAGCCTCATAATCTACAGCTGAACTTGTGGAGGAAGCAGAAGCTAAGCCTGGAGAGAAACGCAGCCCCAGCAGGAGAGGAACCCAAAGGCCTGAGCCCTTGCAGACATTGGCAGCTGTCTTGCTCCAACACGTGGACTTTGGTATGGGAAGAAACTTATGCTTTGTGGCCTGGTAACTGTAAGCTTCTACCCCAAATAAATACCCTTTATAAAGACCAACCAATCTTTGGTATATTTCCAAAGGCACCCCTGTGGCTGAATAATACACCCTGTTTTATTATTTATTTTTCTAAAAGCTGAAGAATGAGGGTGTTGTTTCAGCTGTCACACATACCAGAGAAGGATATATTTTAGGAGTGATGGCTAGACATTGAGACACTTTTCCTGAGGAGAAACGGTGTATCTATGGAATCAGCCCATAGTACAAGCAATCGTGGGATTATCTTGGTAGCATTTCCTTTCTGCCTCTTGGGATGAGTCCAAAGTTCATCTCTGTCTCACTGAATCTACAGAAATTCTTCAGATTCATGTAAGTAAAGGAAATTTTAATGTATCAAAATAGGATAAGTTAGAGCTTATGATGTGACAAGGAAAGGATTTGAAAGTTTTTGAGCTAGTATGCTAAGCTTTCTTGGCATTTTTCTCCTTCTGGAATTTGGGAAAGCAGGAGCATGCTGATACCAGTGCAGCTGATGTAATTATAAGCAGGCCAGAGATGCCTTATATTAAGGAACTATCCCTAGCTTATTAGTTGGGGCTCCCCAAGGAAGCAGAAATGACATATTTTTGCCTGAGATAACTCAACTGTCTTTAATACAGTTGGAAACTCATTAACTTTCCCCCAAGAAAAGGATGCAAGTCTTTGAGTAAATTTCACTATTAAACTTGATATCCTATAAATTAAATACTATGACATAAAGCTCATACAACTTATGATATATGATATGAGGAAAAGTAGGGAAGAAAACAAAAATACTTGCTTTATATATAAATATATATTTATATATATAAACATTCATCAAAAAACAATGAAAAATATTTATAAAAGTTACAGTCCTTGATTCTGTTCACATAGTCATAGATCATACCTTCTTCCACTATCCATTCCATATTCCCTTTACCTTCTGCAGGTTCATCAGCTGGCTGTGGTCTTTACCTGGTGTGATGACCCAAACTTTTCTTCCTGAAGTTTTTAGGCCATTTGTAGTTGTGCCAGGTTGAGGTTGTTGCAGCTTTCCAGTGGCTTTAATCACAGGGCACGGGGATACTAAGAAATGCCCTAAGGGATCTGCTGTGTTCCAGATAAACTCTTCTTTACCTCCATCTTGCAGTAGCAGTACTATTTCCTCTCAATATTTAGGATTATAATTAGTATTAATCTTTTCAGATGGAAGTGTGAGGGGTATTTCCTCAGGGGAGGCAGTTACAGGTTTATCAGGAACATCAGGGTTATTCCCTCCAGATGGATGCTGGATTGTTGATTCCTCAGGGCTGACTGAAGGTCCAATGGGTGTTTCAGGGGAGATTGGAGTTCAGGTGGTTGGTTCCTTATGATACTGGAGGTGGGGTAACTGATTCTTCAGGACAGATCATAGCAAGTTGATGTGGCAAAGAGAACTCAGAAGAATCTAAGGTTTCAATGTCCCCACCACTATCATTATCAGCCCATATGTTCCCATTTCAATGTTCAGAATCTCATTCCTTTCCAATCAACACGCTGAGTTTAACAGCAGACACCCTGCAGGGTTGGAAATTCAATTTCTGTTGTAATTTGGCCATTTGCACAGTAAGACTCTGGGTCTGATTTTCAGAAAATTCAAGTCGGTGGCTACAGAAATAAATGTTTCTTTCAGGGCCCATATGGAAACATTCAGATCCCTCATGTGGTGCTTAAACTGGGAAGTCAAAACCTCGAGTTCATTTCTCTCCTTATGAAGTGTATCAAGCATATTTAGGAGCAACTAGCTAATATTATTATACTGCTTTTTAACCCCACACACTTCTTTTAAGGTATTAAATATACTCTCATCAAGAACCTTGACTCCTAAAAAGCCTTTGAGTAGCAGCATCCAATGGTGATATTTTGCTTATCTCTACTGCCAAATCATACAATGGACTATCAGTGACATTTTGATCATTGTAAATAGAGTCATTAGTGACTTTGAATCAGATTAAAGAATTGATTTCCCAAACCCCAGAACTATCTCAAAACTCTCATCAAGATTCTGTTTCTCGACCATTCCTGGTACCAAATATGTATTAGTCAATGTTCTCCAGGGAATGTAAATAATGTAAATATTATGAGATTTATTATAATAATTACCTCATGTAACTATGGGATGGGGATGCACAAGTTCTATAGGCCAGGCTGCCAGCTGGGAACTCCAATGAAGGTTTTTGATGAATTCCCTAGGAGAAGCTGCCTGGCTAAGGAGAGTTGGAAATTCTTACTTCTGACTCCTGATATCATCAGTTCTCCTTTTAAAGCCTTCAACTGATTGCACGAGACTTCTCTCATTATTGAAGGGAGTCCACTTGATTGATTATAGATGCAAACAGCCAAAGAAACAGTCAATGTACTGATAATTTAAATCCACAAATTATCCTCATATTATCAGTGAGGCCAGTGTTTGTCAACCAAATAACTGGACAATAAAACCTAGCCATGTTCACAAGGGAACTTAACCATCACACCTAGTTTCCTGGGAAGGCCATGAACATGTGGCAGAGACCAACTCTGGTCTAAACATTTGGTAGAAATTTACCTTGTGTGTTTTTGTGTGTTATTAGAGAAATTGTGTGTTTACAGAAAAATTGTGCATAAAAGACAGTGTTCCCATATACCACCCCATTATTTTCACCTTGTGATAGTGTGATATACTTGTTACAACTGAAAACACATTTTTATAATTATACAATTAACTATAGTCCATGGTATATTTTGGGATTCATTGTTTGTATTGTGCAGTCCCATGATATATATATATATATATATATATTTTAAATTTTATCCTAGTAACACATATACACCCTAAAATTTCCCCTTTTAATCACATTCAAGTATATAATTCAGTGCTGTTAATTATGTTTACAATGTTAATGTGTACATTACTGGTAATTTTTAAAATTTTCTCCTAAGTCCCTATGAAATGATCTGATTTGGCAATTTTATTAAAATATAATCCAGCTTCTTGTGGACCTACCCTATTCCTTTAGTCTCATTGGATTCTTAAGCTTTTAGATTTTAATACAAGCAAAGAAAAGCCAGGGGAAACTGTACTTTGGCAACAAACATATAGACACACATGTAGACACACATTTTCTCTCTCTCTCTCTCTCTCTCTCTCTCTCACACACACACACACTGATGCAAAAATTTCCCAACCACACCATTTCAATAGGACTTGGTGAAGCATTCTAAAACTTACCAGTAGTGTCCACCATTAATTGGCTTTTAACACTGTCTATACTTCTTTTTTTTTGAATTGTATGTTTGTATATACATATTGTGATTCACTGTTTACATAAATGTTACGCAGAAATTTTAGGAGTAACCAACCATATGCCACCTTCCCACACCTCCCACAACCTCCCATATATATATATCCTTCATCAGTGTGGCACAATGCCTCTGACAGATATACACATTTTGGGGCTTTGCCATCAAGCATGGGTCAAAGTTCAGACTGTAGACCACCCTCTCTCCCATACAGTTCTGCATGATACATGATGATATAAAATGGCCTATATCCTCCATTGCAGCATCACCCAGGACAATTCCCCAGTCCCAAAAAATCCCCCATATTACAACTGGCCTTCCCTCTCCCTGCCCCCAAAGAGTCCAGTGACCCTGGCTCCACATGATTTTGTAATTTCTCCCATTGCATGTATCACAAGTCTACAACAGGGCCCCAACAAGTCCATTCTAGTCCATAGTTCTTCCCCCAATCCTGAGGATTCTGGGATGGTGATGTCCCCTCAACCACCAAGTGTGGGGGAGCTTATATCCTGTGGATATGATGGAAGAGTTGATCTCCCTGCAGCTACAGGCTCTCTCCATTCCCCCGGATAGCCATTATCGATCATCACCTCCCCACTAAGTGTCCTGGGTGAGTCCATTGAGTTGTAGAGTAGGAGTTGCAGGTCCACAGAGCCTCTGGACCCAGTTGGCACATGGATAGCGCATAGGCTCTGGTCACTGGAAGTACATCTAGAACTCTGGCATCAAATATAGGTTTGAATAGAAGAGACCGATGGAACATGAACAGTGAAGATATATTTCGCTCAGTCTCTGTCACTCTCAGGAGCAAGGGTTCCAAATTAGGGCCCACTGGTAAGGCACCAAACTCTGGGGCTATCTGCCCTGATACAGAACCTGGATATCTCCAAAGCCCTCAGAAGGCCCTCTATTTGGTGTGATATCCATATTGGAAGACTAGGAGGGCCTACTGGGGTGTGCATAAGTGTTACCTCTGGGTTGGTCTCCCAACTCTCTTTGAAGTCTCTTAGCTCTATGAATTCATTTGTCTTTAACATTTCCCCCTTTTATTCAGTCTTTTTCCAGTCATTCTGCCTGTTGGCATTTGTTTGTAATCCCTCATTGCCAGGGAGGCTCATCCCCAGGAGTCATATCCCATGCTGGGAGGAAGGTAATGCATTCATATGCTGAGTTTGGCTTAGAGAGAGGCCACATTTGAGCAACAAGGAGATTCTCCAGAGGTAACTCTTAGGCACCCCTTAACACTA
>PVKH010026601.1:0-13180 GCA_004027955.1 Chaetophractus vellerosus
TGCTTCCATTCACGGCCGGCTCTCAGTTCGCGAGTGGCTGGCTGCGCTCCATTCATGGGTGACCTGCCCTGCCCGTGGCAGCTTTTGCCCTGTCCATGGCAGCTTTTTGCCCTGCCCACGGCGGCTCTGCCCGCCCATGGCGGCTTGCCATTCTCAAGGCGGTCTGCCCGCTAGGAGAGGTCCCCGGGAACCGAACCCGGGGCCTCCCATGTGCTATGCCGGCACCCTAAGCACTGGGCTATTCAGCTGGCCCCAATAAATCTTATTTGCTTTGAAATACTTATGTATGTAACCTATTTGGTCATATAGAAGAAGCGAGAGAATTGAAATGTTGCAAATCCTAAATAATTTTTTCAGTGCAAGTGATATATACTTATGTGTGGTGTGTGTGTGGGGGGACATTAAACAAAAAGCTTGAGTGATATGGATACATTTCAGAGTTTTAAAAATAATTGTACAATGTTGATTCCTCAGGCTTTACAACACCATGTATGTAGCAAAGATTCCTTGGACTGTGGTAAGCTGCTTTCGCTAAGAGCTCATATCACTTCCAGGGAGAGTCTGGACAACATGGATTTTGACTTTCAATGGGCAGCAGTAACGCTAGCAAATACTTTTAAATGCACACCTGTGAAGCCCATCCCCATTATCCCAACAGCTCTGGCAAGAAACTTGAGCAGTAACCTGAATATTTCCCAAGTTCAAGGCACCTATAAATATGGGTAAGTAAAACATATCAACCCAAAATTTTCAATATTGGTTATATTAGTATATTTTTAGGATATCCACATCATATGAAATAATTGTGCAATTAGTTTACATGCCAGAGATCTGTGGCAATGTGATAAACATCCAAGGAGGGTAAAATATAAAGTTGTTAATTTTTGCTGGATATAAGATTTTCTTTCAAAGAGTTGTTCTCACTACCCAAGAAAAGTAATATATAAATTTATATTAAAATTGTTTTTGAATTTTGTGATTTGAAAATGTAGGGGAAATTATCCTTTATATCATTTTGCCCTTTGTATTTTGATTAGACTTTGGGCCATTTTCTGTTTTTATTGCTATGATCTTACTCATTAGGAACCTAAGAGAAGATTGAGCATCCTTTCTGATCCTCGGCAGGGCTGCTTCTCTGAATCCTCATCTGCTTTCTTTATCCATTGTCTAATGAGCTAGGTTAGACAACGTAGGCTCCATTATGTTTCAGAGTTTGACCAGAGGCGCCTTTAAGCAATTCTCTTCTGGCTTTTTCCCATTTCCCCCAGTTCCTATTAGGTTTCTATTAGGTGTTTAGTGTTTGCCAAGGTACACTCAATTCCAAGTCTTTATCCTCTAGAAATGCTTCTCCAAAAGAGGATGAGAAAAAGAGAGGACTGTTTTTTCAGAGGGTCCTTGGAATAGCATGAAAGTTTCCGTTTTGTGTCCCAGATGCTGACTAGAGCACCTTTCTTGTTGATGTGGCACAAAGGAAAAAGTGTTGGTATATTCCAAAATCATGGATATAGATGGTGGTCAAAAAATGGAGGAATGTCATGTATGGAACATTTAATTCTCTTGGAGTAATAAAGTGCTTCTCATTTGGGACATGGGAATTTTTGGTAAAATTAACCAAAAATTAATTTGTTTTCCCTTAGTACCCATACATGAATCTCCTTTCTTTGAATTATCCATCTGTAATCCCTCTGCATGCTGGTAATAACCCAGGACATTCAATATTCTATCCAATCTGTTATTCCCCTTACCCTTTTCTGCCTAGAATTATCTATTGAGTTTGTGACATTTGCCTTTTCCCTGACCACATTCACCCATTATTTATTAGGATCCATTTTGGGCTAGGTATTACATTTGGCACTGGAAACAGATTTTTAAAAATACTGTGCATATTAACATTTAAAATAATTTGCTGTAATTGAGGTTTATATGCAGTGCAGGGAAAGCAGGAAGTTGTGTCCAAGTTGACTGAGAAAATCATGGAAAGCCACAGCTGACTTTTTCATGAAGTAGGAATTTATCAGGGGGGACAAGTAAGGGGAAGAGCTTTCAAAGTAGGTGTAAGTGTTTTGTTGATACATAAAGCTTCTGCCTACTCAACTTTTATCTTCTTGTCACATGGCCCGATAAACTTATTATCATTGCATTTTAGATTACTTTAGCAAAAAAAAATATTCTTAGTGGTAATAAGCTTTTCTTTTTTTTCCAAAGACTTATTTTATTTATTTATCCCCCTTCCCCATTGTTTGCACTACTGTGGTAATAAGTTTTTATATCACTAATGGCAATAGTTTTATTTTTGTACTTTAAAGCTGTAACAATAAAATTGACTCAGCAATTCTACTGTGGTTTTTCATATCCTTGAAACATACTGTCAATAATAAATAAAACAATGAAGTATGATGCCCTTTTAGGGAAAAGTGAGCTTTTGGGTTCTCTCTTGATGGTTCCAAAGCTGTTTGATAGTGATTGGAGGAATGTAGTATATGGAAGATTGAATATTCCTGACTTAACTCAGTCTCCTTCAGTGAGAAGTCACATCTGTTGCAGGCTTGTCAAGTCAGATGGATGCTTGAACACTTCAGTTAAGGGGGAGTTCATTTCTCCTAGGGAAACCTATTTGGTTCAGAAAATGATTGCCTTGATTTTAATACATTTGACTAAAGTAAGTTAAGTTGGTCCTTTTAGAGGAAATCTTTTCTTAAGAGGTATATAACCCTCAAAGGCCATTTTAGTAGAAGCTTTAAGATATTAAAGCTCTTCCTTTTACAAGAGTCTTTTTGTGGACTTTAAAGTGTTTTCTTTGTGTGTCTGTGTATGTGTGTGTTGAGAGAGAGACACAAATGTTCATTTTGAATCATCTCTATCTCAGATTTGCTTCTTTAGCATTTAGATTGTCTCTTTTACATAAAAAGTACATTTAGTAATACTTTCAATTATTTTCACATGAATGTCTTTTCTTTAGATATCTGACCATGGATGAAACACGCAAGTTGTTACTTTTGCTGGAATCTGATCCCAAGGTTTATTCTCTACCATTAGTGGGAATGTAAGTGTTGCATTATTTATGAAAACCTTTTTAACCAAATATGAATTAAAATGTATATAAGTGTATGAACCTAGTTATAAACATATAATCAATATTTAGCAAAGACCAGGTTTTTTTTTTTTTGTTTATTTTAATAGCAGTCAGCTAAAACAAGATTTTGCCCCAATATAGAAATTACTTTAATATGTATATCAGATGAAATTTGAATTCTGGTTGAAGTTGAAGCCTTAGAATCCTGTTCCTGTAACTTTCTCTCACTAATCCCTGTACTTAAGGCACCTTGAAGAACTTCAGGGCTCAGAATAGCACAGTGTAAAATTCTCTTCCAGGCAATGTTGCAGAAATTCCCTTTAGTGTTAATGGCTTTCTCTTTAGAGTTAATGGTTAATGACATGTAGACAGATTACTCAGAAATTTATATTCATTCATTGTTTACTGAGTGTTTTCCTTAAGCATAGTATGTTTGATACTGTGCTGAGTTTTTTGTTTTTTTTTTTTTTAGGAGGTACCGGGAATTGAACCTGGTACCTCATACATGCAAAGCAGGTATTCAACCACTGAGCTATACCCACTCCCCTGTGTTGGGGTTTTAAGCTCCTTGTTACAGTTTGGTGTAATTATGAATTACAAAAATCCATATTGAATCATGCTTGTAAACTGATCTGTTCATCTGGGCATAATTGGGTTATGATTAGGGCATTGTCTGGGCCGCATCGGTAGGGTGTTGAGCTCCATCCCTCGGTGGGTGTGGTCTCAAGTATAAAAGGCAAGGCCAAAGACAGAGGGAGCAGATTTGAGAAGCAGATTTGAGAAGCAGTTTGGATGTTGGAGTTTGGATGTTGGAGAGAAGTGAGTCGTTTGCCTGATAGTCTACAGCTGGCCTTTGGAGGAAACAGAAAAACAGAAAAGCTAAGCCTAGAGAGAAACGCAGTGCCAGGAAACCTATTTGGAACCCAAAAAACCTGAACCCTGGCAAACATCGGCAGCTGTCTTGCTCCAACATGTGACAATGGACATTGGTGAGGGAAGAAACTTATGCTTTGTGGCCTGGTAACTGTAAGCTACTACCCCAAGTAAATACCAACCAGTTATTGGTATATTTGCAAAGGCATCCCTTTGGCTGACTAATACACTTCTTCTCAAATAATTTGTAATCCAGGTGAGGAGATAAAATATTCAGATAATCATGCATAGAAAGATGATGAGGAAGTATATGATTAACTGTAAAATGAACAGTATCAACAGTGAGCAATATACAGTTTGTGAGAGAGAAATGATAAGGGACGTTTCATTAGAGAAAGCAAGCTTGAGCTGGAACTTTAAGAGTTTGGATGGTAGAAGGGGGAAGGTTGGTTGAGTAGGGAACCCATGTGAGGACATGGCATATGCAAAATTAAAAGATGAGAATGTGTAAATGTTCTGTGGACCATGAAATCTACTTATAGTCTGTTTGCTATGGTTCTGGTTTTGGCTATGGTTTATGGATGCCTAATGAATATTTATTAAGAGCTTTCTATATTTCAGGTACCTATATATATAACAACATTTAATCCTCTGAACAATTCTATAAAGTAGTTTTAAGCTGGAGCTTTCAATCTCCCCCAATTCAGCCCATCTCTCCAGTCCAGGCTAGTTCATTCTAGCCTCCTATTTTCGTCTCTTTCCCATTTTTTCCTCCCACATCTCAAGTGGAATATGACAGGGAGTTTGGTCTGGTATTTATAGATTTTTGTTTTCTGAGACCCCGCCCCCTTTATTTTTGTTTTAAGAGAAGTTGTGAGTTTATAGAACAATCATACATAAAATAGAAGATTCCTCTATACCACCCTATTATACCTTGCATTGGTGTGCTACAGTTCTTACAGAAAGCACATTTTTATAATTGTACTACTGATTATAGTCCATGGTTTAATTTAGGGTTCATTACTTAGTGCAGTTTCATAGATTTTTAAAAAAATTCTTTTATTCTATTACCATATATACAATCTAACATTTCCTCCTTTAACCATATTCAGATATATATTTCAGAAGCTGTTAATTATGTTCACAGTTTTGTGCTACCATCACCACCACCCATTACTAAATCATTTCCATTGTTCCAAATAGGAACTCTGTATATTTTAAGCCTTAACTCCCTATTCATTATCCCTACCCCATCCCCTGGTAACCTATAATCTAGATTCTGACTCTGTGAGTATTCTTATTCTAATTATTTTGTATCAGTGAGATCATACAATATTTGTCCTTTTGCATCTGGCTTCTTTTATTCCACATGATGCCTTCAAGGTTCATCTATGTTGTCACATGTATCAGGACTTCATTTCCTTTTGGATAATATTCCATTATATATACATTATATACTATACACACACACCACATTTTGTTTATCCATTCATTGGTAGATGGACACTTGGGTTCCTTCCATCTTTTGGCAATTGTGAATAATATTGCTATGAACATCAGTGTATTGCTGGTGAATATCAAGGATCTTCTATATTACCTTGAGAAGAACATAATCCAAAGCAAATTAAATATTAATTTGGGAATTATTATAATTTTTAATATCTAATTTTTCTTCTTTTAGTTGGCTGTCTGGAATTATTCATATATATAGCCCTCAGGTATGGGCTTGCTGCTTGCGATATATGTTCAGTTCTTCTATCCAAGAAAGGCAAGTGATATTTTATTCTGTAGTATTTTATTTGGATCTTTTCCCTTGTTCATACTTTATATAAAATTCATGCACTATCCTAAACTTTTGTAATACTTATAAACCAGAAGAATAAGCACATTAAGAAAAACAAACCTTTTATTAAATGGGAATAAAAGAATAAAACCAGAAAAAAAGTTGAAGTTATGTCATCCCTGGAATAATGAAAGAATTTATTTGCCTAATCACAGAACTTATAACACCAAAATACACTTTTTAGAGTTGGGAAAAAACTCTAGAGATTATCTATTCCAGCATCCTATTTTATAAATGAGTAAATTCATTTTCAGTGAAATAACTGCAAATACATTAGAATTTGTAACTGTTAAGTTAAACAATGCTGTGACTAGTATACTACAAAATATTTGAGAAGAGGTGTTTCTTCCTGGAACTAAAGCCTAAGCATTGGAAATAGTCAGGAAAACTTTATTTCTGGCTTCAGTTCCACATTTAACTTGATATGTGATGCCACTATTTACCTGTTAACATCTTCAGCTATTAAATGAGAGTTCTAAGATTTATACGCCACCTTGGGGAAGTTTAGTAGAGTTTAAAAAAAAAATCCTTTTCATTGCAAAGGCAATACGAGGTAATAAGTCAGACATATATAAATATACATTTATAAAATAAATCTCTCTACCATCCCATTTTCTAAGTCACTATCCCTAGAAGCAATCACTGCTAAATATTTACTTCTTTTGTTGCTGAAATATTCAATGCATAGGCAAGTAACTTCCCTAGTCTGTTTAAAAAAAGAAAGACACAAATGATAGCATACCATTGTTCCTTTTTTCTTTATATCAATACGTCTTAGAGATCATTACATCTTGTCATGTACAGAATGAGTACATATTATTTATAAGTGGTAATATATGGTATATACAGTATTTTTTAAACTGATCCTTTTGCTCTTGCATTCAGTGCTGGACTAAATATTTTGTACATCTTTGTGTGCCTATACTAGTATATTTGCTGGATAAATTATTTAAAGTGTTTTTTCTGAGTCAAAGGGTGTGTAATATAAAATTTTGGTAGATACTATCAAAATGTCCTACAAAAGACTTTACCAATTTATAATCTTTTCAACAATGTATGAGAGTGCCTGTTTTCTCCACTTCTCTCAGTAACACTGTGCTCATTCAGCAAATATTTATTGAGCACCTATTATGTACCAAGTGCTGTTCATGATATTGGGGATAAACAGTAAACAAAATAAAGTCCCTACAGAGTTAGGCCATAAACAGAACAAATAAGTAAAATCTATGTTGTCACATGTATCAGGACTTCACTAATTAGAAGGTAATAAGTGGTATGGAGAAAAATAAATCAAGGGAAGGGGATTTAAGTCTGGATGGTAGTGGAAGGTAACCGGCTGCAATTTTAAATAGGATGATCAGGGAGGCAAAGACTTAAGGTAAGGGAGTAAGCCATGTGGCTGTTTGGGGCAGTGTGCTAAGCAGATTGTCCCTTTTATTAATATATAATGGCCTTCTGTATCTCTTATAACTTCTTTGCATTTAAAGTCTGTTTTGTCTGATATTAGTAAAGCTACCCCTGTTCTTTTTTGGTTACTGTTTACATGGAGTGTCTTTCTCCAACCCTTCACTTTCAGCCGGTTTGTATCCCTGGGTCTAAGGTGAGTTTCTTGTAAGTAGCATATGGATGGCTCATGTTTTTTATCCATTCTGTCAGCCTGCATCTTTTGATTGGGGAGTTTAACCCATTCACATTCAATGATATTTCTGTAAATGCAGTATTTACTTCTATCATTTTATTCTTTGGTTTTCTTATGTCATATCATCTCTTTGTCTTTTTACTCTTTTGGTTATCCTTTCTCTCTTATTTCTTCTATACTTTCCTCCAGGCCTCTTTCTCCTGTCTTTATTTCAGATTCTAAGGCTTCCTCTAATATTTCCTGCAAAGGTGGATTCTTTTTTGCAAACTCTCTTAGTTTCTGTTTGTGAATATTTTATACTCACCTTCATATGTGAAGGACAATTTTGCTGCTTAAAGAATTCTCGGCTGGCAGTATTTCTCTTTCAGTTTCCTAATTGTATCATACCACTGTCTTCTTGCCTCTATGGTTTCTGAAGAGAAATCTATGCTGTCTTATTGGATGTCCCTTGTATATGATAGTTTGCTTCTCCCTTTCTGCTCTGAGAATTTTCTCTTTATCTTTGACATTTGATGTTCTGAGTAGTCTGTGTCTTGAGTAGGTCTATTCGGATTTATTCTGATTGGGATAAAATGTACTTCTTGGACATGTAAGTCCGTTTCTTTCGTGAGAGTTGGGAAATTTTTAGCTATTATTTCCTCAAATACGCTTTCTGCCCCTTATCCCTTCTCTTCTCCTTCTGGATCTCCTGTGACACGTATGTTGTTGCGTTTCGTGTTGTCATTCAACTCCTTGAGTCACTGCTCAATTTTTTCCATTCTTTTCTTTCTCTATTCTTTTCTTTTTTCAGTTTTAGCGGTTATGTCTTCTGTATCACTTATTCTTTCTTCTATCATTTCGAGTCTGCTGTTGTATTCCTCTAATGTGCTTTTTTTTTTTCCCCCTAATGTTTTTTATCTCACCTATTGTGTCCTTCATTCCCAGGAGCTCTATTAATTTTCTCTTCAAGATTTCAAATTCTTCTTTGTACTTGCTCAATGTCTTCTTTTTGTTGTTGTTGTTGTTGATCTTTTTATTTATTTATTTGTTACATCCCCCCCCCCTTCTGCTTTCTCTTGCTGTGTTCATCTTTTTGCGTTCTTCTGTGTCTGCTTTTTGTCTCCCCCCGTTGCGGCGACACGCTGAGTCAGCCCACTGCACAGGTGGCTTGCACCGCTGTGGATGGCTCTGTTCCGTTCACGGGCGGCGACTCTGCTCCGTTCACGGGTGGCTGCTCTGCTCCGTTCGCGGGCGGCTTGCCCTGCCCGTGGCGACTTTTTGCCCTGCCCACAGCGGCTTTGCCCTCTCAAGGCGGTCTGCCCGCTTTGGAGAGGTCCCCGGGAACCGAACCCGGGGCCTCCCATGTGGTGAACCGGCACCCTACCCACTAGGCTACAGCCGAACCCCTTTATTTATTTTTAATGTCTTCTTGATGTCATTTATCTCTTTAGTCATATTGTCTTTCAAGTCCTTAATTTGATTTTGGAAATTTGTGCGCATCTTACTAATTAGTTCTCTCAAATCCTGTGTCTCTTCTGGGGCTTTGATATATTCCTTTTCTTGTGCCATGTCTTCCATTTTCTTAGTATGGATTGTAATTTTTTGCTGATGTCTAGGCATCTGATTAGGGTGTAGTTTACTTAGATGCTCAATTTCTTTTTCTTTTGTAGGGATTTAGTGGCAGGAGGCTCCGTGTTACCAATGTTTTTAAATTCTTGGTTTGATCTGGATTGTTAGGATTGTCCCTGCTAGTCGCTCAAAACTGGGCTCTGGACCCAGTAATTTGTTACAAACCCATTTCCTAGGGCCTTGGGGAAGGAAGCCTTAAAGGCCTGAAAAGCCTCTCATTTTTAATTTTCTTGTGTTCGTTTTCTTGGTGTGCCAGCAGATGGTGCTCTTTGGCAGCTCTCAGTTCAGTATCTGGTGGGAATGTATTTGTTGCAACACAGAGTGGGTCAGTGTGACAGAGCTTCCTGCCTGGCGGCTAAGAAGAGCCTTGTAATTCAAACTCTCCAGCCTTCTCTGGCAGCCACCTCCCTTTTCCCTGGTCGGAAATATTTCTACTCCCCTCTGAGTCCTCAACAATCAGTCCCTGTTAGTAGAGGAGATTGGGAGGATTGTATATCTTTAGCCCCTTGTTGGCTCCCAAGGCAAGCAATGGCCCGGCCCTACCCAGCCTGGTGGGGCTCCTGGGACACAGCAGACCAAATTTGTGAGTCAAAAGCTGAGTCAGCCTTAGGCTGTGTCCCTCTCTTTCCCCTTTCCTGGGGTGGTGAATCCCTGGAGCCCCCTTTGTCTGTAATGGCAAGCCAAGAGGCCTGAGAATTCTAAAGTATCTTTAATGTGGGGGAGAGTGCCAGCAGCAGCAGCCACTGGTTTCAACTCACAGTTCGGTTGCGATTTCCCTCCTTTGCCCTTTTTCCTCTTGGTGGTATCCAGCCTTCTCCTGGTGTCCTGAACCCTAGATCTATTTCTAGGCTGTTTCAGCCTATCCTCTAGCTATTTTTCTGGAGGAGGAGAGAGTCCCATGTTATTCTAGTCTGCTATCATCCCAGAAGTGCCTATAGTTAATTTTTATTATTAACTGCTGATCTTGCTTTTTTTAATTGACAGTGAGTGCTTTGTATAATTAATTTTTAAAAACCATATAAAACTGATAAAGCTTGAAATTTCCTTTTTAATCATATTCAAGTGTACAATTCAGTAGTATTAACAATATTCACAACATTGTGCTATTGTGCTGCCATCATCACCTACATCCATTACCCCTCATTTTTCCTCACCTCAAATAGAAACTACTTATCCGTTAAAGTAACTCCCCTTTGTTAACTTATAAGCTACCATCTGCTTCTTGGTATTTCATATAAATGAGGTCAAGCAGTATTTGCTCTTTTTGAGTCTGGCTTATTTCATACAACATGATGTCTCTGAAGTTCATTCATGTTGCAGCATGTATAAGAATTTCATGCCTCTTATAATACAGCAACAAATACTGTATTTGTTTTTTTCTCCTCCTCAGATGGGATTATCTTAATTGACCTATCTCGTAGTATGCTGATTCTTTTTCTACCTGCTCAAATCTGCTGTTGAGCCCCTCTAGTGGATTTTTCATTTCAGTTATTGTACTTTGAGCTATGGAATTTCTCTTTGGTTCCATTTTATAATTTCTATCTCTTTATTCTGTGTTTGTTGAGATATTCTTCTTATTCTTCTGGTTTCCTTTAGGCTTTTCCCCATGGTTTCCTTCAGCTTTTTGTGTATATTCTACACAGCTGACTTAAATCTTTGTCTAGTAATTCCATTTTCTGGGTTTCCTCTGGGACAGTTGCTTTTAGTTTTTTTTCCTGTGAATGGGCCTTGTATCTTTGCATATCTTGTAATTTGCTGTTGAAAACTGGACATTTTGAATATTATGTGGTAGCTTAGCAAACCAGATTTTCCTTTCTGCCCAGGTTATTGCTGCTGCTTGTTGTGGGTTGTAGTTGTTTAGTGACTTTTCTAAACTATTTCTTGTAAAGACTGTATTGTTTGTCATGTGTGGTTATTGAAGTCTCTGTTTTTTTAGCTTACTGGTTAGCTAGTAATTTCACAGATTTCCTTAAACTCTTGGAGCAAAAAAATAAAAAAACATAAGAATTCTCTTGGTCTTTGCAGATTAGCTCTATATTGCAGCACTGCTTCAACACTCAGCCAAGCCCTTCACTTTCTGCTTGTGCAGAGATGAAAACTTACAGTCCTCTGAGATCTTTTTTGAGCATATGTCCAGCGCTGGGCATGTAGATGGCCTTTGCAATTCCCTGATATATATAAAAGCTTTTCAAAACCCTTAGTCCCTCATGTAATTCCTTCCCCAGGCTCTTACTTCCCAGACTTTGCAGTCTGTCCTGAGAGAGCCACCAGCCAGATCAAAACACACAGTCACAATTGTTTGAGAACAAGGTCCTTACTGCTCCCTCTGATATTAGCAAGTTGCATCAGAAAGCAGGCTGCTATCCGTATGGCCCCCTCTGAGCTGAGAAGAGGGGGTGGTAGGCAGGTAAGTTAAAACACTACAATACTCTCTTACAAAAATTTAGAAGCTTTTCCCTGGTTGTTTTTAAGTTTTTTGTTGTTGGTGGTGGTTGGTTGGTTGGTTGATTTTTGCTTTTTATTCTAGTAACATATAAAACCTAAAATTTCCCCTTTGAACCAAATTCAAATATATAATTAAGTGCTGTTAATTGCATTCACAGTACTGTACTACCATCATACCATTTATTACCAAAACTTTTTCATCACTGCATATAGAGATCCTGTATAATTTAAGTGTTAACTCCCCATTCCCCACCACCACCATGGCCCCCGGAATCCTGTATTAGTGTTTCTGACCATGAATTTGCTAATTCTAATTTTTTCATGTCGGTAAAATCATACAGTATCTGTCCTTTTGTATATGGCCAATTTAACACATTATGTCTTCAAGGTTTATATTTATGGTTGCATATATCAGAACTTTATTAAATTAGATGAAATCCCATTTGTCTGTGTTTTCTTTTTTGTTTGTGCTTTTGGTGTAAAGTCTATGAAATCATTGCCTATCATGTTTTCTTCCAGGATATTATAGTTTTAGTTCTTATATTTAGCTCTTTCATACATTTGGAGTTAATTTTTATATATGAGGTAGGGGTCCACCTTCAATCTTATGCATATGGACATTCTGTTTTCCCAGCACCATTTGTAGAAGACACAATTCCCCATTGAGTGGAATTGACACTTTTGTCAAAATTCACTTGGCCATAGTTATGAGGGTCGATTTCTGAACTCTCAGTTCTCTACTATTGGTCTATATGTCTATCCTTGTGCCTGTACCATTCCAGTTTGATTACTATGGCTTTGTGATAAATTTTGATATCAGAAGATGTGAGTCCTCCACAATTTTGTTCTTCCTTTTCAGGATGGCTTTGGCTATTTATATTCATCCATATAAATTTGATGACTGGCTTTTCCATTTCAGCAAAGAAGGTCACTGGAATTTTGATTTAGATTGTGATGAGTCTGTAAGTCACTTTGGGTAGAATTGATAACAATCTAGTCTTCCAATCCATGAACATGGACTGTCCTTCCATTTATTTAGGTCTCTGATTTTTTATATCAATATTTTGTAGTTTTCTATGTACAGATCCTTTACATCCTTGGTTAGATTATTTCTAGATACTCCATTCTTTTAGATGCTATTGTAAATGGATTTTTTCATTTTGTTCATTGCTTGTGTATAGAAAAACTACTGATTTTGGGGGGATTGCTCTTGATTCCCACCACTATGCTGGATTTATTTATTAGTTCTAGGAGCTTTGTTGTGGATTTTTCAAGGCTTTCTGTATTTAGGATCATGTTATCTGCAGAGGGAAAGTTTTACTTCTTCCTATCCAATTTGGATGCCTTTTTTTTTTTTTTTTTAAAGATTTATTTATTTTATTACATATCTCCCCTTCCCCCCCGTTGCGGCGACGCGCCGAGACTTGGTCACTGCGCAGGCGCGGCTTTCCCCGCTTGTGGGCGGCTTCTGCTTCCATCACGGCCGGCTTTTTCAGTTCGCGGCTGCGCTCGATTTGCAGGCGACCTGCCCTGCCCGTGGCGGCTTTTGCCTGTCCGTGGCAGCTTTTTGCCCTGCCCACGGCGGCTCCGGCCCGCCCATGGCGGCTTGCCATTCTCAAGGCGGTCTGCCCGCTAGGAGAGGTCCCCGGGAACCGAACCCAGGGCCTCCCATGTGGTTTCCCAGCGAGCTCTTTATCCA
>PVKH010026602.1:0-13181 GCA_004027955.1 Chaetophractus vellerosus
AAGGCACCAAACTCCGGAGCTATCTGCCATGACTGTAGGACCTGGGTTTCTCTAGAACCCTCAGGAGCCCCACTATTTGGGTAGTATCTATTTTGGCAGTCTTTGAGATACTGCTGAGACATGCATAAGCATTGCCTCTCTGATGACCTCCCAACTCACTTTGAAGTCTCTTAGGCATATAAACTCATTTGTCTTTACCTTTTCTCTCTTTTATTAAAGGTTTTTCCCCAGTTGCATCACCAGCTGGTGTTTGGTAGTAATCCCTTGGTGCCAGGGAGTGTCTTTCCTGGGAGTCATATCCCTCACTGGGGGCGGGGTGGGGTAATGCATTTATTTGCTGATTTTGGCTTAGAGAGAGGCCACATTTGAGCAACATGAAGGCTCTCAGGAGATAACTCTTATGCACCCTACAACACTAGGCTAAGTTGCAATTTCAGGTCTCATAAGCATAGTCGTCAATATCAAGGGCCCATCAATGGACCATCCTTCTTTGCTAGTCATTGCCCCTGTTCTTGGGGGATTGTTGCTGTTCCATTAAAGAATGTGGCAGAGCTCCCCAGGATAGAAATTCAACACATTCGGTTATTGTGTGAATCTCTACCCACTGTGGCAGTGCCCCATGAATATTTTAACATATTTATATACCTTATATGTATGCCCAGGTGAACTTCTTCCCTTGTATCCCCTGTCACTGACATCCCACAACAATGATCTTTCCTTGCCACAGTTGTAATCTTTCTGTGATCCAAAACTTCTTCAAAAATGAAGCCAAGAATTCCACCAAATACAATTAATAAGAAAATGAAATAATAATGATAGGTTTAAACATAAGAAATAAAATACATAATAATTTAGAAAAACTAAAAATAAAATAAAATTTAAAAATTAAAAATTGTGATATTAGAAAACAATGAAAAATATTTTTAAAATTTTTTTTGATGTTTTGCCTTTCATCACTGTAATATCTGTTGTCCTGTATGTACAGTGGCAATTTCTTCCATTTCTTCCCCAGTGTCTTACTTTTTTCCATTTTGTCTTCAAAGAAGTTTTAGGTCACATTGAAGTCACATACAGAATATAGGGGACTCCCATATACCCAACATCCTCCCCTTCCCCCCCCTTCCCGTATTAATAACCTTTTTACATGTGGATGATACATTTGTTATAACTGGTGAACAAATATTGAAACATAGCTACTAACCATGGTCAATGGTTTACATTGTGGTTTACATTTTAGACCATACACTTTTATAAATTTTTTAATGAAATTTAACATGGCCGGTATCCATTATTGCAAGATCATGCACAACATTTCCATTGCCCCCTAAATACCCCTCTTCCTTCAATTCTATTCCTCCCTCCCTTGGGGACCACAGCAACCACCAGGTTTCACTCCTTGAAAGATAAGATTCATAGTTACTTGCAACAACACTGAGGATTTGACATACTGGTCTGTCCTCCCCTATTAGGAACTGCCTTTGCTCCCAAGACGCACACACCCCCTCTGTTTGAGAACATATCAGGCCTCCCCAGTATGGGAGTCCAACTCCTTCCTGCTCATTATGTGGGTTTCCACCCACTGATAGAACACACTATGACAAAATGAACTCTCACATATTTTCTAGAAGACTGCTCCAAGTGCGTCCTGTCCTGAATGCCCCACCATCCAACACCCTAAACCAGTAACCCTTCCTTGTCATATTGCCAAAAAAAGCTTTCTCAACATTGTTTTTAAAAAGAAAAAGAAAGGAAATAAAGACCTACACTAAAAGTAACCATTAAGGTCATTATAAATGCCAGTATTATTGTATAGTATTTTTTGTATGTAACGCCACTTCTTACTTCCTGCAAGTGCTAAGATGCAAATGCATCTAAAGTGGTGATGATTTTAGGTTTTTGGACATACAATGTACAAATATTTAAGAGGTAACAAATTTTAAAAATGGCAGCAGGAGAAGTATAGAAAAAGTATATGTGCATTCAATTGAAATTCAATTGATATCAAACCAAATATGATTATTATATACTTAGGGTGTTCAAGATTAACCCCATGGTAATCACAAGGAAAATGAATAAAAAATATATCCAGCTACAAATGAGAAGATACTAAATATGGTGCAACACACAAAAGCAAATAAGTATAAAAGTAGTCTTTAATGGAAGAGAAGGACACAAAGGGTTTAAGATTTACAAAGGCTTAATAGCAACATGGTAGAAGTAGGTCTTGTATTATAAGTAGTGACTTTAAATATAAATTGATTAAACTTTACAGTCAAAAGGCTGAAATTGGCAGAATGGATAAAATAGCATAACCCAAGTATATGCTATCTGCAAGAGACACACCTTAAAGTCAGAGATACAAGTAGGTTGAGGGTAAAAGCATGGAAAAAAGCATACCATGCAAGTAGTTAACAATAGAGAGTTGGGGTGGATATAATAATATCAGATAAAATAGACTTTTAGTCAAAAAAAAAGAGTTGTGAGAGACAAAGGTGTTTGCTATATACTGATAAAGAGGACAATTCCACAGGATGAGGTAACAATTATAAATAGATATGCACCTAACAGCAGAACCTAAAATATATGAAGCAAATACTGACAGATTTGAAGAAGGAAATTAATGATTCTATATTAATAGTAAACACTTTAAGACACCCCTCCTAATAATGTATAGAACATTTGGTGAGAAGATCAGTAAGGAAGCATAAGGCTTGAATGATACCCTAAACCAGTTAGACATAACACACATATATATAGAACACTGCATCCAACAAAAACAGAATACACATTCATCTCAAGTGCAAATGGATCATTCTCCAGGATAAACCATATGTTGGGTAACAAAACAATCCTCAATAATTTAAAAAATATTAAAATCAGGCAATGTTTATTTTCCAACCCCATTGGAATAAAGCTAGAAACCAATAACAGAACAGAGAAATGGAAAATACACAAATGGATGGAAATTAAACAACATATTCTTTACCAACTGTATTAGTCAGCCAAAGGGGTGCTGATAACAAAAAACAGAAATCTGTTGACTTTCATAAAGGGTATTTATTTGGGGTAGAAGCTTACCGTTACCAGGATATAAAGCACAAGTTATTTCCCTCACCAAATTCTATCGCCAAGTGTTGGGGCAAGATAGATGCTGACATCTGCCAAGAGTTCAGGCTTCTAGGGCTCCTCTCTTCCTGGGGCTCCATATCTCTCCGGGCTCAGCTGCTGTGCTCTCTACACAAGGTCAGCTGTAGACTGTCAGGCAAACAGCTCTGTCTCTCTCCCCACGGCTTCTGTTGTGTCTAAGGAGCTGTCTTTATTCCTCTGTGTTCTTCTCCTTCAATCTCTCCTTTTCATGTCCCTTTTAGTCCAAGCTGACAGTGGTTTTGTTCATACAGCTCTCTAAAAAAGCTTGTTGGTTTAGCATGCAAGTAGCAGGGGTCCAAGCCATCAGACAGTAAGACTTACCACAAATCTTTCCTAGATAACTGCATCTTCAATCCTGATTTATAAGTTCCAAGTTTAGTTAAGTCCTCAACTGGGGCACTGTCTTCTGGGGACTTGATTTCTAGGGACTTGGAATTTCCAGATTCAGTTTCTGGTTTCTTTGTGCTCAACAATTCAGTCCTCAGCTTATCTCGCTCATCTAACATTTTGTTATAAACTGCAAGGAGAAGCCAAGCCACATTCTCAGAGTTTACTTTGGTAAGTTCTTCGGCTAAGTGCCCAGGCTCACCGTTTTCAAATTCTGCCTTCCATAAAACATCAGGAGTCAGTCTTGTTAAGTTCTCTGCGACTTTAAAACATGGATTGCCTTTCCTTCAGTTTCCAATAATAGTTTCATCATTTATTTCTACGGCATCATAAAAAGTCTCTTTAGCATCCATATTCCTACCAACAGTCTCTGCAAAGCAATCTCAGTCTTCTCCATCAAGCATCTCACAATTCCTCCAAAAAGGACTCCTTACTCATTTATAAAACCATACCAGCATTTTGGTCATTTCAAAAGCATGACCTCACTCCTGGTACCAAGCTGTATTAGACAGGGTTCTCTCGGGAAACGGAATCAACAGGAGATATCTGTAAATATTATGAGATTTTATAAGAGTCTCTCACATGACCGTGGGGGAGTACAAGTCCAGGTTCCACAGGCAGGCGGAAAACCAGGGGCTCCAGTGAAAGTCCAATGAAGGTCCTTGATGAGTTTTTAGGAGTCTTTGGCTGTCCAAAAAAGAGCTGGGAAATTCTCTCTGAATGTTGAAATCACTTCCTCTTTTAAGGCATTTAACTGATTAGATAAAGTGTCACTCATTGCTGACAGCAATCTCCCTGATTGATGTAGATGTAATCAGTCATCTATGCATTAAAATCCCTGGTGACTAAAGTCCATAAATGTCCTTAAATTACACTTATCCCAGTGCTTGCTTGACCAAACAACTGGGCACAACTACCTGCGCAATTTGACACATTAGCTTAACCATCACACCAACCAATGGGGTAAGGGGTAATCAGAAGCAATACTAGGAAATATCTTGAAGAGAATGAATATGAAAATACAACATATCAAAATTATGGGATGCAATGAAGGCAGTTCTGAGATAGAAATTTATAGCTCTAAATGCTTACATTAAAAATTAAGAAAGACTTCAAATCAGAGACCTAATCTCAAATTTAGAAGACTAGAAAAAGAAAAGCAAACTAAACCAAAAGCAGAGAGAGAGGAGGAAATACCAAAGATTAGAGCAAAGATAAAATGAATAAAAATAAACAATAGAGAAAGTCAATAAAACCAAAAGTAGGTTCTTTGAAAACATCAGTACAATTGACAAACCTTGAACTAGATTGACAAGGAAAAAAAAAAGAGGATACAAATAAGAAAAATCAGTAATCAACATGGGGGCATTACTAAAATAAAAGTAAATATGAAAATGTATTATGAATAACTGTATGCCAATAAATTATATAACCTAGATGAAATGGACAAATTCTTAGAAACACAAATACTAACTACATTGACTCAAGAAGAAATAGAAAATCTTATCAAACCAATTACTAGAAAAGAGATTGAATCGATAATCAAAAACCTCCCAGGGGCCGGCTGTAGCCCAGTTGGTAGGGCGCCAGTTTACCACATGGGAGGCCCTGGGTTCGGTCCCCGGGGCCTCCTTGAACAGGCAGACTGCCTCAAGAAGGCAGGCCTATGCAGGTGGGGCAAGATAGCTTCATAGGGGAATTCTTCCAAACATACCTAGAAGATTTACATTGAATTCTGCCCAAACTCTTCCAAAAAATTGAGAAGAAGGTAATATTCTCTACTCATTCTACAGACCAACATCACCCTCATACCAAAGCTGGAAAAGATACCATAAGAAAAGGAAACTATGAACCAATATCCCTTATGAATATAGATGTAAAAATCCTTACAAAAGTACTAGCAAATCAAATCCAATAGCATATCAAAGAATTATGCGCCATGACCAAATGGGAAAAAAACAATTAATGCAATACATCATATCAAGAGAATGAAAGAAAAAAAAAAACATATGTTCATCTTGACGCAGAAAAGACAGTTAAAAAAATTTACCACTTTTCTTGATGCAAGGAATAGAAGGAATGATAAACAGCATATATGAAAAACTAACAGCTAGCATCATACTTAGTGGTGAAAGACTGAAAGCTTTCCCTCTAAGATAAGGAACAAGACAAAGATGACTACTGTCACCCCTGTTATTCAACATTGCACTGGAAGTTCTTGCTAGAGCAATAAGGCAAGAAAATGAAATAAAAATAATCCAATTGAAAAGTAAGAAGTAAAAATTTTCCTATTTGCAGATGATATGACCCTAAACACTGAAAATCCTGAAAATTTAGCATCAAAGCTCCTAGAGCTAATAAATGAATTCAGAAAAGTGGTGGGGTACAAGATCAACACCCCAAAATTATTATTGTTTCTATAAATTAGTAATGAACAATAGGAAGAAAAATTCCATTTGCAATAGCAATTAAAAGCTTCAAATATCTGGGAATAAATCTAACCAAGGATGTAAAGGGCTTATACACAAAAAACTACAAAACATTACTAAAAAATTTTAAAGACCTAAATAAATTGTAGAACATTCCATTTTCATTGATTTGAAGACTAAATATTGTTAAGACATCAATTTTACACAAAGATATTTACAGATTCAATATAATCCCAATCAGAATTCCAATAACCTTTTCTGCAGAAATGGAAAGGCCAATTATCAAATTCATATTGAAGGGTCAAGGGTCTCAAATAGCCAAAGCTATCTTAGAAAGGAAGGAGAAAATTGGAGAACTCACTTTTTCCAATCATATATCTTATTACATAATGACAGTAATCAAATCAGCATGATACTGGCACATAGACAGACATATAAACCAATGGAATCAAATTGTGATTTCAGGAATCAGCCCTCACATTTATGGCCAACTGATTCTTGACAAGGGTGCCACATCCACTGAATTGGAAAAGAGAAATCTCTTCAACAATTGCTGCTGGGAAACCTGGATGTCTATATGCAAAAAAAAAAAAAATGGAGGTGGACTCCTATATCACACCATATACAAAAATCAACTAAAAGTGGATTTTATAAAAACTTAAATATAACAACTAGAATTATAAAAATCCGAGGGAAAAAAGAAACATAGGGAAGCATCTTCAAGACCTTGTATTAGGCAATGGTTTCTTAGAATTTACACCCAAATCAAGAAAAGAAAAAATACATAAATGTGACAATCAAAATTACAATCTTTGAATATCAAAAGACTTCATCATGAAAGTAAAAAGACAATCTACAGAATGGGAGAAAAATTTGGGGAAACATATATCTGAATAGGTCTTAATATGCAGAATATATATAAAGTGCTACAACTGAACAACAAAGAGACAAATAGTCCAATTTCAAAAATGTGCAAAATACTTGAATAACCATTTTTCCAAAGAAGATATTAAAATGGGCAGAAAGCACATGAAAAGATGCTCAACATCATTAGGCATTAGGGAAATGCAATCAAAACCAAAATGAGATACCACTTTACACCTACTAGAATGGCTACTATTAAAAATGAAATAAAATTACAAGTGTTGGAGTGAATGAGGAGAAATAGGAACATTCATTGACTGCTTGTGGGATTGTAAAATAGTGTAGCCACTGCGAAGACATTTTGGCAGTTCCTGAGAAGGTTAAATACAGAATTACCATATAACCTGACAACCCCACTTCTAGGTATATATCCAAAAGATTTTAAAGCAGGGACTAAAATGCATATTTGCACTTCAATGTTCATAACAGTACTATTCTCAATTGCCAAAATATGTAAGCAATTCAAATGCCTATCAACCAATGAATGCATCAACAAAATGTGGTATATTTACACAATGGAATATTATTCAACCATAAAAATGAATGGCATTGTGATACATGCAACATGGATAAACTTTGAAGAAAACATGTTGAATAAAATAAGCCAGACAGAAAATGACAAATATTGTGTCACCTCACTGATATGAAAGAAAATAGAAAAAGCAAATTCATAGAGTCAAAAAGTAGTTTATAGGTTACCATGGTCCATGGTGAGGGTAGCACATGCGGAACTAATGCTTAAATTGTACAGTTTCTATTTGAAATTATGGAAAAGTTGTGCTAATGGATAATAGTGATTGTAGCATAACATTGTAAATGTAATTTATAGCACTGAAATATATTTATGAATGTGGTTAATAGGAAATTTTAGGTTGTACATACATTACTAGATTAAATTTTTAAAAAATCTATAGGACTGTATAACTCAAATGGTGAACCCTTAAGTAACCCATGAACCATAGTCAATAGTACAAATATAAAAAAGTTTTTTTTTATTAATTGCAACAAAATTACCACACTAATGCATGGTGTTAATAATAGGGCAGTATATGGGAACTCTGTATTTTATGCATGATTTTTCTGGTAAACCTACAACTTCTCTAGTAAAATAAAAGAACATGATAGTAGTAGTTCCTTCCCAAATATTGCGAGAATCAAATAATGTAATATATGTAAAGAGAAATCTAGCCCAGAGCATGACACTAAGAGGAGGGTATGTGTTTACTCTACAATGGTCTAAGTATTAAGCTTGTCTCTAGGAACCCAAAAGTGGCCAAGCCCAAGCTTTAAAAAGTTCATAGTTTTGGGACATAGAGACAAGAAAACATACTATTTGAGTGTGAAAAATGATGAGGGACAAACAGGTTGCTGTTAGAGCAGAGACAAGGGGGGAAACTTCAGTCCAAATAGGGAGGAGGACAAAAGAGAGTTTCCAAGCACATGCCTGAAATATGAGCAGAATTTGGTTAGACTTTTTGCAGGAAAGAGGGATGCTAAAAAGAAAAGAGGAAGGGACTCACTTTAGCTAAAGGGCCCCGAGGATCCCTGTTTGCTCATAAGCCCTGGTAAGGAACACTCTGGGCATTAGCAGCTCTCTTTGCATACTCCTTCCTTCAAGAACAGAAGGGAAGATCTTACCATGCCTCCTGAAACTAGCACAAGGATTTCATTGGGACCCATATGTTTCCATGGTTGTGATGACATTAGGCTTAGGGAACTGCTCCCAAAACTGTCTTAAAGCCATTCATATTTCCAATTATAAAGTGTCTCCAATCTTTTTTTGCCTGTTGGCTTCCATAGAAACTTCCAATTTCTCTTCAGATCCCTCCACACTGAGCTTTCCATGTAATGATACTAACAATCTTTGGTAATTTAATGCCTTGACAATGGCTCTCTCTAAACCTAAAACAAGTTCTTATCAATAGAAGAGACCTGTAAACCATTCTCAGTTTAACTTGAACCAATAAAGCTAAATACAAAGAGAACTCCGAGGGTATTCTTAGTTAGCCACCAGTCTCTGGTTTATATCTAGCCCATTAGTACATTCATTCATTAAATATTTATAAAGATTCTGGGGATATATCTATGAGAAAACAAATACTCCTGCCCACTTTATCCTTGCATTCTAGTAGAAGAAAAAATTAAAATAAATCACTTAAATATGTTATGTATTAGATAGAAAGGGGTAAAGAATTGTTGAGGGAGTTGCCTCATTACAGAGGTTACTTTTGAGTTAAGAGCTGAAGGAGTTAAAGGGGAAAAATCAAATGCAAATACCCTGAGGCAAGAGCCTCCTGGAGTGTTTGAGGAACAAGAAAGGCACTAAACCCTGAGAGGAATTAAGGAGGATGGAGGCACTGGACACAAGGATTAGATAAGTAATGAGAGGGCCAATTAATGTCTGACCTGGTAAGACATTACCATGACTCTGAATGAGATAGAAAACGAATTGGCTTGTTGAGTAGAGCAGTAACATGATCTCATTTACAGTTGAGTAGGATTTTTCTGACTGCTATAAATACAATGAACTGGGACAAGACTTATAATGACCTATAAAGATGACATTCATCAGCATACAATTGACACTTAAACCAGGATATCACCAAACCTGAATATAGACAAAAAGCAGATTCAAGGACTAAATCCTGGGGTACTCTCAGATTAAGAGGGAAAGGAGATGAGAAGCATACATCGAAGAAAACTAAGAAGCACAATGAGGTAGAAGTAAAATCTGTAGTTTGTGATCTTGGAAGACAAAATGAAGAAAGTGATTTCAATGGAAGATAGAGTGATCAGCTCTAAGATATGAATGAGTATCAAACAGAAAAGACGGTATAAGCAATGGATTGTAGGTTCTGGTAATATAATATGATTGCAAGATTGCTGGGGTTGGGGTAATAGAGAAAGAAAGTTGAAAATATTGGCGGTGATAAAAAGACAGTAAAATGTTTGAAATTGAGATCATGTCATGATAAGCTCTAGGATCTGCTATAGGGGAAAGTAGCTGAGATAGGTGGAGTTTAAGATAATTAGAGGAAGAAAGTTCAAATAAAGGAAAAGCCAAAGTAGCAAAATGATAAACTACATGAATGATGATATCTCCAAAAATTATGACAGATATTGAAGAGACTAACTGTGAGCCTGTAGCTAACATCGGTAAGGAAGGGAGTTAGAATATGAGTACCACAAGGAGGTGTAGTGTTCCGGCACAAGATTGAAAGCAGAGACTTTTAGGTAAAAAGGAGAATAGTCAGGAAAAAAGAAGACAAACACACTCTCTAGGCCAAATGATAAAAAGAGAGTGAGAAAGAAAACAGCCACCACTAGAAATAACTGCAGGGGAGAAGCAGAGTCCTTAGGTAAGACATGGATTTCAGATAGAGCAAGAGGGTGAGAATAGAAGAGATTTTTCTGAAAATTACTGTGAGTGGCAGATAGCACAGTATAAGTTTCAAGAGTTGGAAAGGATATCAGAAATGGGAAAGTATATAGTCTTTTGGAGATTGGAATCTAGGAGAAGATGGACAATGGCAAACGATCTTCTTGTGCTAACTGAAATAAAGAGGCCATCTAAATTGAAAATATACTCAATGTATTTTTTTTTTAGAATTGAACCAGGACCTCGTATGTGGGAAGCTGGCACTCAACTACTGAGCCACATCAGCACCCCTGAGTTGGTTTTTTGTTTGTTTGCTTATTGTTGTTTTTATTTTTAGGAGGCACAGGGGACCAAACCTGGGACCTCCCATGTGAGAAGCAGGCACTCAACCACTTGAGCCACATCCACTCCCCCAATGTATTCTTTTTTTTTTTTTTTAATTTTTTATATATATAACCCCTAATGTATTCTTAAAGGGCAGGGACCCAAAAGTGCCTGACACTGGACTCTGGTAAAAGGACCCTGGTCTTTAGGCTGTGGGGATTTTAAGATTTACAATTGGGTATAAACTACTTCCTCTTTCATCATGAAGAGGGGTCAAGATGCAGGCCTTGTAATTGTAGCAGTAAGATAGGGCACAATCTTGACTTTCTACCCTACTTTGCTACCTACATGAATTGCAGCATGAGTACCAGTCCTTTCCTTGACATGCCCAGTGGATTTAGAGGATCAACCTTCAGTAACAAATAAACTGTATAGCAAACCCTTGCAAACTAAAACAGGCTTCAATGCAAGCAACCAGTGAAAGAGCCTGGAGCCATGAGGGGATATGACCCAACTCTGCATCCTCACATGATATAAGTTATGCCTCCAGAATTAATACATGTCCAAATCACATCCCATCTGTAACCACAGAACTTTTGCTGATGTTCTTCCTCATTCCAATTACAATCTTTGAACCCATCCTACATCCTACTGTCCTACCATGCTTCTTATAATTTTATGTAACTTAAAATAATAAGGCCTTTTCATTGAACACAGCTCATAATGTGGGAGAGGGCTAGAAGGGAGGGGTGGTGGAAATGTTCTGTGTCTTGATCTTGGCAGTGGTTTCACAGGAGTGTACCTCTGTCATAACTCCTCAAATTGTGTACTTTAATGGATGCTGTCAGTTATAAATCACATTTCAATAAAGTTAGTTTTTAAAATTGATCTGTTTCTTGGTGCTTAGTCTGAAACTATTTGGATTAAAATCTGTTATATTCTACTTTAAATTTAACCCAAAACAAAACGAAACAAACAAAAAACCACTTTTGTATTTCTACATTTCCTACAGTATTAAATGTAAACTTAAAAGTTCTTCACATTCCAGTTTCATATTACTTTTCCAGCCTAACTTTAACCCTTTCATTGATTTCCACTCCCTATTTCTACCCCCATTCCTTTCTAACACAAGCTTTCTGCTACAATCTAGCTACTCTATCAGTCATTCTCTGGATCAAAAAGAGGTCCCTGTGCTTCAATTCACGTCAGACTCTGTCTAGAGGAAACTCCGGTCACCCCAAATACACACAGGGACTGTTTTATCCTACTCTCTCCTTTCTATCTTTCGAGATTTTTCTGATAGCCTTGCCCTTGGTGACTATTTTTCCCCTGAATTCTTTTAGTATTTATTACTTTATATTAGTTAGACACTTAGCTCCTTCCTTCATGTACACATATATTGAGGGCCTCTTACGTACCAAGACCTGTTGTAAGCACATGCGTTTTCCCAGCCCTTTACCTGTCATCCTAGTTAAATGATAAATTTTTCAGTCATATGAACAATGATGTGGTATCTTAGTCACATCATAAAATAGGCAATTTCCAAAGGCTGTATATTACAGAACAAAGAACACTGACAGAGAACCAGGAAAAATTAGACTCACTAGTTGAGTAAGGTGGATGTTAGTCAATCTTTCTAAACTTCAATTTCCATATTTGTAAATGGAAAATATACTAACTATGCTAATCATTTATGAGCAACTAATGAAACAACATATGTGTAATTTTATTATAAATCAATGTGCACTGCACATGCAAATGGTCTTATTTTAAATGATTCTTGATATAATGTTGATGCTTCTTGTTTATAGTGGAAAAGTTTGTTCCTATTGGGTTGAGTGTTGATTTCTTCAGTTGTGGTGCATCCTGTGCCATTCTTTTCATCAACTTTTACAGCTTCTTTAAATGTTCAAACAATTCAGTCATATGTTCAAGAAAACCCACACATCAATACAATGATTCAAAACTGGAATCCCGCTATGCACAATAATTGAATTTATACGGTAAATTTATGACTCCCTCTACTCCACCCACCCCAGACCAATTCAGCGGAATGGTCCAGCTAAAACATATTCCAAGGGCTCAAACAAAATTTAGGTAATTCCGTTTCCATCAGTAAAATGTAAATCTTGATCAAAAAAATTTCATTAGAGTTCAACCCTGGCCTGTTAATTAAAGACTCAGGGGGCCGGCTCGATAGCCCAGTGGATAGGGCATATTTTTTAACTCAATAAAATTTTTGTTTAAAATATTCACAACAGGGCCGGCTGGATAGCCCAGTGGATAGGGCGTCAGCATACCACATGGGAGGCCCCGGGTTCGGTTCCCGGGGACCTCTCCTAGCGGGCAGACCGCCTTGAGAATGGCAAGCCGCCATGGGCGGGCCAGAGCCACCGTGGGCAGGGCAAAAAGCTGCCACGGACAGGCAAAAGCCGCCACAGGCAGGGCAGGTCGCCCGGGAATGGAGTGCAGCCAGCCACCCACGAACTGAAAGCCGGCCGTGAATGGAAGCAGAAGCCTCCCACAAGCGGGGAAAGCCGCGCCTGCGCAGTGACCAGTCTTGGCGCGTCCCCGCAGCAGGGGGGAGGGGA
>PVKH010026603.1:0-13182 GCA_004027955.1 Chaetophractus vellerosus
TGTAAAATATCGTTAAATTCTGAAGCAAATAAGCCCGATGCCTCAGGGTTCTCTGAGCCCCTTGGAGATCGTCATTACATTAAAATATTGAGCTTAGTGTATTTCTGCCACTCATTATGGGGTAATTCAGAAGACCCTTGGAACCACACCTTACCTCACCTCTGTCCTCACCCTTCCATCCTTCATCTGACAACAGGATATATTTAGCACCCTGCAGATTTTCTCTTTTATCCCAAATTTCTTCTAAATACATTAGAACAGCCCAGCAACACGTCACCAGAGTTGTGTCAACAAGGGAGACAGATGCCCATGTGTAGCAAAGAAGGGAAACCTAAAGACTAAGGGCTTCTGCTTAGATGTGGAAGATTAATGTGTACTTAAGGTCCCCCTGTCCTGACACCAGCCACAGTACCACCTTGGGTGTGGCCCATCCCCCCAGTGTACGCTCCTGGAATCAGCATCTCAGATGTGGACAGGACCTTAATCAGGTTCTCGTGCTTTGGGATCTCCCCATTTTCCTCTGCATGTCTCTGGGTATCTGCATCCATAGTTAATTGTACATATAATTATATATCCATGGACTTCACCTATTGTATTTACAACGCTATTATGTCTATGCCTGGGGTATTATTAATGCAGCTGGTGAAACCAAAAGCAGTAGTTTCTGCCTGTGGTTTCTGGAGAAATGTATGTAAAGCAATTTGTATAAGCTAAGTGAGCACATGGGCTGGAAATGGGTTCCATCAGGGGAAGAGCTCTCTGCCTTGTGGTTACGCTATAAATATGGATAAGGGGGGCCCGCCCTATAGGAAGATCATCGGTCCCATCTTTATGGCATGTGGAACTGGATAAGGATTTGGGGACGCTCATCCATGCGGGCTGCATTCTGCCAGGAGGATGCTTCTACACCCTGGAAACAGTGAACCTGCCTTCCTCACAGGCAACCTCACCAACACCTGTGGGATGAAAAGAGACTAAGAGGAGGCTGAAAAGGAGTTTCTTAGCCTTCATCACATCCTGGCAGCAAGAAGGAAGTTGCTCCCCCAGAGGCCTAAGTTTTGCCTCAGCCCAGCCTGGGTCCAGATTGTACATAATGTTTTGCAAAGAAAGAGCACAGCCGTCCTCCATCACCTTAAGTACACATTAATCTTGTTTTTCTCCCATTTCCCCAATTCCTTGGTCCTTAGTACACTGCATCGGTGTTGACAGTGACTGGGGAATTGAAACCAAGTTCCCACATTTCTGCCCCAAACATTGCATTCCCCTCTTCGCACCCCCTGCACCGGGGAGGCGTTTTTAAATCTCCCCTCGACGCCACAGAGCAGAAAAGCCTGCTGCCTCCATCCCTGCTCTGCTTTTCTCCTAGGTCCTGCTGTCTGCACTTCACTTTCAAGCCCTCCACTTAGCACCAGTTAGCTTGGCACGGAGCCTACCATCCAGCGGCTACAAAGAGAAACTCAGTGGTGGCGCCCAGCGTGGACACGGCCTCTCCCCGCACCGCCCCAACTCCCCTGCGCACCCCTCCTCCCCCTCATGGCATCAAATCAAACTGCGGCAGACTTGACAAATCTATTTGGCACGGTTCACGCAACCATTTCAACCCGAGCAGTGCGGAGCGCCGCGCTGGCGCACCGTGAACGCTTCGGCATCTGCAGGTTAAACGCAGACATCTGGGGGACGCGCTAACGAAGGGGCAGAGACCACCCTTCCAGGGGAGGGCTGGCAGTTCTCCCCCATCTCGGCCACACCTGCTGCGGCCTGAGGGAGCTTGAGGGGGCCTAACTGGCGGCTCCCCGCTTTCCTGCCTCCCTCTAGGCACCCAAGGATGAATCCCCAATGGGACAGAAAGGGCTTTTCCTCTGTCCCAGCTCCCATAGTTTGGATAGAACTGAATCACTAAAAAATAAAATAAAATAAAAACAACAACAAAAAACCCAAGTTGGCTGCTAGGAAAAGAAATTTAGCCAAAGATAGGAAGAGGAGAAAGAGTGAGAGAACGAGAGAGAATTTATTCAACATGAAAAAGTTGAGAAGAATGATTCAGAAGGAGACTATAAAGCGAAATTCAGTTCTCAGGAATATCTTCCCTGCAGAATGAACACTCAGGATAAAGCCAGGGAGGAGAGCATTCTATCAAAAATGTGCAGTGCTAAGGTATTTCCAAGAGCAGATTTCCTACAAATGGTGTTTTAAATAGCATCCTGGTCCATCCGCATGCTTTTAAAATCAGCTTATGCTACAGTCTCCCTCTGGCCAGCGCTGCTTAGTCATTGAGCCTGGAGAGGGAGACAGTCAGGTGAAACTCCTTCATCTCCCCCGGGACCCCCCCAACCCCACTGCTGGTCCTCGCCTGCCTGGCTGAGCGGCCGGGTTCTACCAGTCCCTTTATTGAGAAGGGTGGGTGGAGAGAGAAGGCCTGAGGAGAGAAGGAGTGGGGTGGATGGGGCCTTGGCCCGCAGTGCTCCCGGCCCCCTCTGCCGATTCAGGCTTGCCATTCCCGGCTGATGTCGGGCAACTCTTCCTGAAAGGAAGCCAGTGAGAAACCAGACCTCGGCCCAACACATCCAGCTGGGGAACACTTTCCATTGCTAAGCACCTCGCTCTCTGTGTCTGTGAAAGGGGGGCATTTGTCTCTTGGATACCTGGTAATACCTAGAAGACAGGATTTTCAAACAAATGGTGCCATGTTCATATGGTGATTTTAATAAAAAAAAAATCTACCCTTTTAAAAACTCACATTTCCCTGAGTGAGACAATGCTAACATTATAATTCAGGATTTTCTGGGCCAAAGGTCTCCAGTTGTACTAGCAAGAGGAAGCTGCCTTGGGGGCAGTGATGGGATATGAGGACAGTCCCCTTGGAAAGGATCTTTGGCACCCCAGGCTTGGCCACACCCCTTTTGATAATTCACAACATGACAGACCAGAGCCCTGGTGGAAAACTGTGACACCAAACTGTCTCTGAGAATCCATAGGACATCACTCTCTCCTTCCAGACCTAAGAGTCAGCCCTCGATGAACTTGGTGTCTGTGGCCCCACATAGACCTCTCTGTCCAGGTGAGGCCGCCTGCTCTTTCTAATAAGCCCCCCATATGCTCTGTGTACCGTACAACCTGCTCGTCTCCAGCACCAGCTGCAGGCCTGTTCGCCACCAGAATGCCATGTGCCTTAAGAAAGCCGAGTGCCAGACATTCATCCAGATGTACAACAAAAACCCCACGTCACCCACGTGGACCACACCTCTGGGAGCCGCAGACACTGAAGGCACCGGCCGACACAATTCAATGCTTTGCTGCCAAGCCCGATTGCCAGCTCAGATCCCTCTCCCTGACAAACGAATTGCTCCTCATTATTTATTGTCCTCTTTCTTCTCTGGGACATTGTGATTCCCTCTCAGGATTTGTGCCCTTTCATTTCCAGACCTCGGTAACTCCTGAACTGCAGTTTCATGTGGTTCTGTGATTGTTAACCCAGCATGTGGAAGGGACTCAGGCCATAAATGCTCAATGAATCCTGTGCGGGGAGACACGGACTGGGAAAGCATTTTCTCCTTCATTTGCAGTCAGAGAACACACTGCAGGCTCGCTCTCACTGCTGTGCGAGAGGCAACAGCAGCCAGGCTGTCAAGAAACAGCGTTTTCCAATCACTTTGTCCTAAGAAAGAATATTTTCAGGGCAACTGTCTCCCTTGCCTCCATCAATAATTTGAGCCTCACTAAACAAGACCTCCTCCCCTGTGTGGAGCTGAGTTGAAGCTCCTTTTGTCCCACCCCTTGTGTGCCAGTTAGGCATGCCGTTGAGGGGGAAAAATGGATTTACCTTGTGGTTTTTGCCATGCCGGTACATCATCCAATCTTCACCATTAGTGCTGACCTCCAGCTTGTAGGATTTGACATAGTAGCCATTCTGGGTTTCCCTGGAAATTGCACCCTGTGTAGCAATGGCTGTGAGCATGGTTAGAAAGCGTAGGTCCACCTGGGGAAGAGAGGTGGGTAAGAAGGGGGCTACTGGTTCCAACACAGGGCAGCATCTCGTTTTCTTCAAAGGACACAATCATCATACTTAGCTCACTGCATCTGTGATTCACTCGGCTGCATCTGTAATTAGTGTCAGTTTGCAATTTTACTGGACAATTAAACTCAACTTATCTGACACTCAATCTGATGCCTTGAAAATGTAGCTCAAGTCTTTTTCTCTTTTCTTCTCCTTTTTCCCCCCAAATCCGAATGGATAGTATTAAGTTTATTTTAGAGTCCTCATTGACCACCTAGAGCTATGAGCCCTTCTTACTAAACGATAGCCTGCCTTGGATGGTGAAAGCAGATGTTATATTGAAGGAACAATGGCTAAATCCAATCCAATCTACTCTACTCTACTTCACTCCGGTCCAATTCAATCCACTTCACTTATGATGCCCTAGTTGCAAGAGCCACAGCTCATGGCTTTTCCCCCCTCCCCTCAGCCCCTCACTCCATTGTGCTTTTAGTGGCTCAGGTCACTAGAGGGTCAAAGGGCTTGCAGAGTCTGCCCAAGCAATTCGATTTATGCACCAACATTCTGAGGCACATCACCTTCCACCACGCCAAACTCATCTGGAAATTGCTGGATGTTATTCCTTTACTGGCCACAGTGTTTCTTAATGGCAATTTTTATGTGGCCAAAATTAGCCAGAGAACACTGGTAAAATGCAATTCTGCAGGTACTTATGGGCTACTTAATGCCTTCCCAGAATTATTAAGCATTCAAAGGAAGTCCAAAATATGTGTGGGAGAAACAGGTGGTCAGCAATAAGAGAAAGTTTATGATTAAGGACCCAAAGTAAGGAGTATAATTAATGGAATGCCTCAGAGAGCTCTGTACTCCTAATTATAAAGGAGAACTTTCTGGAAGCTTTGCAAGATGGGATGGGTTTTGGAGAGACAGAGAAGAGTTATAGTGCCAATAGCCAATAGAGTTGTGTTGCTAGGATCTCTGTGGACTCCCTGGAGTTTCTAAGCCATCTTTCTCCCTTTCCTGTTGTCTACTCTGCAATGTCCTTCTTAGGGCAGAGGTCACCATGTCACTTCAGAGATAGGACAGGCTTTTCAATGGGTCACAGGACTGTCTGTTGTGTGTCATAAAAACAGGAGCTGCTGTAGCCTGGAACTAGCAGCTTGCTTTTCCCCTGTTTATTTCTTCCCAGGGGATGAGAACTAGACCTGCCTGTAGTGCAAGGGAAGATTATTCAGCATGAGCTGCAAGTCTCACTGAGAAGGAAAGTAAACAATAATCTGGAAAGATGCTGCAGAGCATCTGGGCAACTTGAGTTTCATTCCTGGTAGTGACATTTTCCCATGTGTTGTTCTGATAGCTTTATACAAAAGAGCTTCCTGGAAGAGTTGTCTCCAAATAGCAAAGATCAGGAGAAGTTGTCATGCTCAGCTAGCACCACCACAAGCCTACCCTTAGGAAAATGCCAAGTCTCTGATGCTACCCTATGCCAAGAATGAGGAAGATCTGGAATAGTTTATAGAATACTCCTTGGATATCTACAGCGGAAAAGCAACCAGCATCTCCTGGTCAGCATCCCCAAGGCCTGGTAATCTCAATGAGGGCAGGGACAGTGTCCCCCTTACTTATCATTTTATCCTGGTGCCTAGTATAGTGCCTAGCACAGTATATTTGTTCCTGGAACTCATATTTTTTGGATGAATGAAGGAAGGAATGGAGTTCTCAAGTACGATGTGTTTATTTTCTTTGTGCCTTCTACTTTAGCTGAGGAACTCTACCCCCACCCCCCATCCCCAACAATACACACATACAGATAAGTATGCAGATAAGTACCTGGAGATACTCTTTGTTGGAATCCAAGTTAGGGGTCCAGCCATTGTCATCACCATGGAGCCGACTTTGCTGAGGGGTCCACCTCCCATCTGAGTAGGTAGATGAGGCACTGATCTGTTCATTAGCAATCCGGCCAGACTCCATTCCCAGAGGAACATTGCACTGGAAGTCTGGAGAATGGAGAGGGTCAAGGGCAGAGTCAGGCCTTGCAACCTCAAACATCCAGGGCCCACAAAATGCTGTTCCTTTCCAGGGACAAGTCCTTGCAGTCATTGCCTTATCTTAAACACCTAACTATGCACACCCATTTTTAAAACAGCTACACCAAGTCAGAGAGCTTGACAATCCCTCTGTGTCTGAGCGAAACTAATTTGGACCTAAAAGAAATCAGACTGTGGATAAATAAGAATCATAATGCAAATGAAAAATACCATCTAGAGCACTAGCACCATGACTGCTGCAGGCTACAGATGCTCACAGATGCCAGATGCACATTTACTGCAATACAGGTAAGCATGGGATAGACATGTGGCAATCTGGGTGGGCTAATACAGCATGGGAAGCCTGCCTTATCACTAACATCCAGGCGGGACTTTTACTTTTTTCTTTCTTTCACTCAACCGTCTCATGAGTTCTGGCACAGAAGACCGACATTAAAAGCCTAAATACCATTTGATAATGGATGGCGGTGATGGAAGCTCAATATTGTGACTGTAATTAACATCATTGAATTATATATTTGAATGTGGTTAAAAGGGGGAATTTTAGGTTGCATATATGTTATTAGAATAAAAAATTTTAAAAAAAAACAACACTATAGGACTGTTTAACAAAAACAGTGAACCCTAATGTAAACTGTGCACTATAGTTAATAGCACAATTATAATAATATTCTTTCAGCAATTTTAAGAAGGTACCACACTAATGCAGAGTGCTGTTAATAGGGAAAACTGTATGTGTGAAGGGGGTATATGGAAACTGTTTTCTGCATGATTTTTCTGTAAACTTACACCTCTCTAATAATAATAATAATAAATGTATGTAAAGCCTAAATACCTGTATTTTAGAGACCTCTCTATGAGCAAATAAATGTCATGCTATATGCCTCTGCACCTCCTGTCTGGACAAATAGACCCAGAAGTCAATTACTTTGGCCTTGTGCCATCGGTTAAATTGCTGTCCTTCCCACGGATACCATGGACACTGATCAATGCTTGTGTGTGCACGTGTCTGATAAGGACCAACAATCATTTTCAGGTATCAAACCCATTCTTTAGCTCAGTGACTGCCATGGCCATTTGCAGAACCTGGAGCAATTTGCAGTGCTTTTGCTTTGTCACTCAATCTTCACGAGGTCTTTGATGGAAAAACAAAAGCAAAATCCAGAAGAAAACCCAGCAACTTTCCCATAGGCCCAGCTGCTGTGTCTGTAGTTATGCATGTGGTGAGCTGTCTGGAAACTTGGCCACATTTTCACAGCTCTAATCATCCTTAAAGTGGTTCTTTGGTCCTAAAAGTTGTCATCTGGGTTTGTTCAATGGAAATGGGAGCACATTTGCAGCACATGTCTAAGAGGACCTGATTTGAAGATGGAGTTCAGGGTCAGAGTTTGATAGTCTAGACAGCAAGTTCCATAAGAGCTGGGGTGAGAGTTACATTTCTCAATGCTTTGCACAGTATCTGGCATATAGCAGAAGCTCAAAAAATGATATTTATTGGATGTATGAAGTGAAAGTCCAAGGAGTTGTACCAGTGTAGCCTGGGAAACTTTATCCTTTACCCAGGGTAAGAAGTGCTTCATGTCCATAAATAAGAAAGAAATATATATATAAAAGAGGAGGGCGTTTGAAATTGCTGAGTTTTACGATAATGGCCACTGAGGCTTAGAGAGGAGGAAAGCTGGCCCTGGACTGAAAAAAAATGTTGTGTAGGAAGGGACACTGTTTGGCTCATCCTAACCTCCTTTCATTCAAACATGAGGAAACTGAGGCTTGAGATGGTCTTGTGATTTGCCCTAGGAATAACTAATTCTTTTTAAAAACTTAAGGATTTATTAAGTCATACATGCAAAATGCACTGCTAATGGCGTTAGCAAAAGATCAATGTAAAAACACTCCACAATTCTGCAACTGTCAATTTTTAAAAGTTTGTTCTAGTGGTTGAAAGGTTCAACATTGTAGGGAATAACTAATTCATTGTACACCCTTTTTTTAAAAGAAATGAGCACTATACCCAAATCATCCTGTTCTTTTCTCATTAATCTCTTCCTGGTAAGAGAATACAGCTCCAGTTTTTGAGCTATGAATCACAGGAAATTCAGGAGACTTCCCATCTCCTCTCACCAGAGGTCAGCCTCTCTTCCCCTGCACTTCCTCAAAGCCCTGATGAAAGCATGGGTCAGAGCTTCCCAAGCAGCCAACTCACTCTCCAGCGGCTCTTGATGAACCAGGTAGTAACGTGCGGAGAAACCATCCTTGGCCACTGCCATGTCCGTGTGAAAGGTCAGGGAGAGGATCCCCGTTGATGAACGGAGTTCTGAGGGTGTTTTGGTCCCACAGTACTTGCCAATCAGGGGGCCAACTGCACACACAGGAGAAAGAGAAGTCAGTGGAATCAGAAAGGTGAAGTTCCATGTTCAATATGTTCTCCCTTTCCACCATTGCATGTCATGTAATAGTGCATCCCTTTGTCCACCTTGATATAGAAAGAGCAACCAAAGAGATGTTGTAAGAACAATGTCCAATATTCTCCCCCCACTCCCCCCCACCACCACCATTAAATGCACTTTACTGACATGGTCTCATTCTGTCTTCACAGCCCTAAGGGTTGGACAGGAAAGATATCGTTATAATGCCTGTTCTACGGAAGAAGGAATTGAGGCTCGGAGAACTCACATGACTTTCCCTTGTTCGTACAGTTAGAAAATAGCAGAGCTGGGACTCAAATCCAGGTTTTCTGACTAAATCTTATGCTTTCCCCAGGAAATAAAAGCACTTCTTGCTTAGCAATCAAGACTCCCTTAGATTGGAAAATTCTTAGAATGACTTCAAATTGAAAGATTGATTACCTTACTGATATTGCCTATACCCAAGATCAATATTGGTCTCTGACTAAGAAGTACAGTTTCCTGTTGGCCTTGGGTGATGTGCCTTTTCCACATCTACGGCTATATCATTAAAAAATGATTAGAGTAATAATGAGGATGATAACAGCTAACTTATACAGGTAAGACACAGGTAGGTTAAGTAATTTGCCCAAGGTTGCACAGCTGTAAATTGCAGGGCCAGGATCCAAATCTGGCCAATCTGGCTCTGGAGTCTTTCTGTTAGGGCATAGGAGTTGATCACTGAGTCATTTTCTGTATAACTCCTGACAACCTGGAGCACAAAAGTATATCATTTATAGGCTTTCTCATTCTCATCCACATATCTACTCAATTTCTTCTATTCTTTTCCAAAGAAAATCTCCAAGAAAGGAGATTGCCTCTCTGTAGTTTCCTCAAATTGTCTTTGGTTAAGGAGAAGAAGGAAAAGTCATCATGGGTCATGTAAGAACCCGAAAGAGCTTTTAAGTATTTGTTCTTTTTTATTGTCACTAGAGCAATTAACTGGCAGAGGGCAAGCTACTGAGAAGTGTCTCCGTGACAGCGACATCACTCACCATGTGGAATGCCATCCCAGATGTCCAGCCAATCATATTTGCAGTCTCCCTCTCCCACCTGCAAAGGGTCATGCTCCAGGTCAAAGGTCAGAAACTGCAGGATGATCTCCATCTTGGGTTTGGCCAGGATGGTAAAGGTGCAGTCCAGGTTGTGTGGGTACTTCTCGGGAAACCCAGGGGATTCAATGGTCCCGTTGGGACTTGTGAAGTTTTTTGAACAATCTTCAGAGCCTGTATGTAAAAGAGAACCGTAGCACCAACAAAGTAGAAGATGTCTTTCTTTGCTGCCTCTGTTGCCTGGGTTATTTAAATATTTGGCCCAAATCTCCCTACTCATGAAGTTTTTGTTTCCACTGGAGTCCCGTTTGAAGCAACATACTCTTCACATCCACATTTCAAGCCCTCAAGCCAGTCCCTCTACAGGATAGAAATTAAGGCGGCACCACTGGCTTGCTCTACATATTAGAGTAAGAACAGCAATTGAGGAATTTGTAGTGTGTGTGTAGAGAGAGGGGTGTGTGTGTGTGTGTGTGTGTGTGTGTGTGTGTGAGAGAGAGAGAGAGAGAGAGAGAGAGAGAGAGAGAGCGCCAGATTGAGTATGTTGAAAAGAGGAACAGAGTCTTCTTTCTCAATTACTCAGCTGCTTGCTCCAGAAATGTAAGTTATTTCAATCCTTAAGGAAGACTTGCTGATTGCCAGCAGGGAAAACAATGTTACCCCTTATTTATTGCTGACCTCAACACTGGCCCCTATTGTACCACAGCCAACTAAGTGCCCCCTTTTCCCTCCAAGATCCAAGGTGCCTCAGGGGAGGGGCAAAGGGGAGCTTGGGTCTCATTCATGTCATGACTATATTAAAACGAGTTGCTCTGTAGTGGTCAGACAATTAACAATCGACGTTTTTAGCCGGTGGATCACAGCAGGGCGTTTGGGATGTTAAAGGCCGCTCCAGCAGCAAGTTTGGAAAAATGCAGCAGTGTATTGACATTTGGAAGGCTTCTGGTGCCTTTGTGGTGGGGATGGCCTTGCTTCTCTCCTAAGCTCTTTCGTGGGATTCACGGGGGTGCCCTTATTAAATTCTGCACACATTCGCATCCCGGGGCAGGCTTTAACAGCAGCGGGAGGTGGCAAGAGGGTTACAGCCACCACATCTCCTAATGCCTCTAGGTGGAGTCATCTGGAAAGGGCCCTCATTGTGCTTTAACAGTGCCACCGTTTGCTAAGGCGGATCCGACCTGGACCCACGGACCCACGGACCTACGGACCCACGGATATACAGAGAGCAAGACCTGAGGCGAATTAGCACAGCGAATGCAAATGCTGCACAATTAGAACCGATTTCATTATGTTCAGGTAAAAAAAAAGGTAGCAGGATTTATGAGGAGAATAATATACGATCTAAACATGAAGGGGAAAAAACCACAGAAATACTCAATAAACCAGGTGTTTACTGGCAGGAAGTGTCCTCTGGGGATCGCACTGAAATATAACTGTGTGATGTCAATATGCTGATCTTAGCCTACAGCGATGTCTTTATCCGCGGCTCCTGTAGCAAGCCCCTCCGCTAGCCTCTTTATTGATGACGGCTTTCTGGAAAGCAGCAAATGTCTGACTTGGAAAAGGTGCCATCCAAATAAGTGGGGGAGGGGGAGATGGCAACTTTCTTTAGCACAAGACAGGAGATTCCGATATCCACTTCGGACCCATCCATCACCTCCACCCTGCTACCCAGTGCTGCATGCTGGCAGGGTGGAGACCAAGGACAAGTGAAGAGTGAGAGCTAACCTTTTCACGGGGTCTTTGGAGGCCCTCTAAGTGCTGCATCTCAGACATTCTGTATTCCATCATTTAGGGGCTTGGGGGTGGCAGGGCAGGCCCAGGGAGCAACCAGGCTGGGAGGGAGGGGCTAGGGCAGCCTCCATGCCAGCTTTGTTTACTCTCAGGCCCCCAGCTCCCATGGGCTTCCTCAATGGCCCCGGATGAGGCAATTCGGCAAAGCCAGGCCAGCTGGCAGGTCTTCAGGGGGCCGGGAGGAATTTTGAAAAGGTTAGAGTTTATGGCTGCTTCGCAGCTTCTTCTTGTGGGCCACTTAGCAAGCCTCACACAAGGCGGAGAGGAAATTAACTCTATTCACAACTTGCTTGGAGATCTAGAAAAGGCATCCCGAGATCCCCTCCTAGAGTTTGCTCTATTGTCATTCTCTTTGAAGGCGAGGGGTGGAGCCTTTGCTGTGGAATCTTTCTTTAGTGTCCTATCCAGGGGAGACAGGTGTTTCCACAATGGACATCTAGGTAAAGTCCAAGAGAGGCATGGAGAAAGTGAGACTCTAAAGTACCCACAGACCCAACTTTCCAGGGTGCTGAGGTCCTCCATTTGACTGGAAAGTTTTTACCCTTAGGTATTTAGGGCCCCACCCCTACCCCAAAAGTGGACTTCTCTGATGTATGACTATAAATGGAAATATTCTCTGGATAATTTTGAATGAGGTAGAAAAACAGTTTTATCAAGTGTGTTTTATGCAGAAAAAGCAAACCCCTCTATTAAAATCATGCATGGTCAAAGTGTCAGCCGAATAAGCTGAATGTCAAAAGCCAAGAAGAGATCTCAGAAAAGGGTGACCATTCCTCGGACAAAATATGAGTCTTACAAAAATCTACTTAATCTAAGATCCTTTTCTGGGATGTGTTAAAAGGTTAAACAAACAAACAAAAAACCTTAGTCAACAAATACTCAACCAACACTCAAGATAATGCTAAGATTATCCATAAAAGCTGGGGGGTTTCTGTTGCAATGAATGATTCCATAACAAAGGGTTCTGGTATAAAAAATGTCCACCCCATGTTTTTTCACTGTGAATTTAAAAATAACTTCACAAAGCAGAAGAAGAATCTACATATATAAAGATATTAGATATAGAGTGGATTTATCCAAAGCTGAGTTTGGCCTGACCACAAAAGGTTAACTCAGTTCCTCAACTCAGGGAGTGGGAGTAGGGGACACTCCAGGTTTTTTCTATCTGTGAATTACCCCAGAGATTTCAGTTTCAGAAATGTCCCTAGGCACCAGGGGAAAAAAAAGCTTGATCGATCTTGAACTCTGGTCAAAGGAACATCAGAAAAGAAACACATTCTTCCACTGTTTTCTTTCCCAATGTTTCTTTTTAAGTTACTTTAAAATTTCTCTGTTCTGTTCATGATTTGGTGATTTGAGCTCTAAGTCTACGAGTTGTTTTGTTTTCCCTTTTTATATGTGGACAGCCTGGTGATAATAACATAGAATCTTTTACAAATCACATCATTTAGTGCAGACATGAAATGCACACTCCAGTCACATGCTCCATCTTTACCCAAATGGTGAGTTTATGTCTCTCCGTGTAATTCTGCAGGAGAACCTTAATGCAGCCATGTGCCATCAAAGGCTTCCAGAGTCCCCGGTATGACTGCCTCTGTGTCCATGTTTACAGTTTCCCCCTTCTTTGTCTTTATGAATCTGACCAGCAAACATAGCTGTGTTTGGCTTTTTCAGCACAGTCATGCATTTCTTTCATGTTCTGTGGATGACATAAATGGTGTGTATTTTCCCTCGGAACTCTGACAGTGGTGATATGGGTGCAGGACATGGCACCTGAAAGAAAGTTCATCTTCCTAACCTCAGTTTTGAATTTTGTGCCCTGACACATTTATGGGTTTCATATAGGG
>PVKH010026604.1:0-13208 GCA_004027955.1 Chaetophractus vellerosus
TTGCTTTTCTTGCTGTGTTCATTTTTGCGTTCTTCTGTGTCTGCTTGTGTCCCCCTGCTGTGGCGACCCGCCTGCTCGTGGTGGCTTGTCCTGCCCGCGGCAGCTTGCCTTGCCCGCGACAGCTTGCCTTTTCAAGGCGGTCTGACCGTTCAAGGAGGCCCCAGGAACCGCACCCGGGGCCTCTTATGTGGTAAACCGGCGCCCTACCAATTGGGCTACAGCCGGCCCCCAGGCTGACTGATTTTTAATCTTATTTCTATTTTCCCAATGACAGAAGACTCACTGTAAAATATATCCTTTCATCTAAAATGAACATGACCAGCCCGGTTTTACCACAAATATAATTTAAAAAACAAAAGCAAAAAATGACAAGTGTGTTTAACTACAATTCAGTTCTTCTTAGATCCTGTTATTTTAACTTAATCCTAGAAAAGATGTTTCTGGAAATATCTTTATTTACTGTTCATACCTGTTAAATGTTTGTTACATTTATGACTAAACAACTATTTTAACAGTACGGAGGCAAACAAATAAGAATAATTTAATCTTACAATTTCCAACTGTTGACCGTAGTCTTCACTTTCTATAACCTTGATCAATGGCTTGAGCTTTTCTTTCAGTTTCTTCCCTTCATTCACTGGAAGAATGAACCGAAGTCTCATGTGAGCGCGTTCTATCTTCATTTTCTCTTTTAACTGTTTTATCACTTCCAATGCCTAGCAAGACAAAATTGAAAACATCTGAAATTTCTTTACTTCTTCTACCATGTTCTTTCTTTCTTTCTTTTTTTTTTTTTGAGGTACCAGGGCTGGAGATTGAATCATGGACCTTGTATGTGGGAAGCTGGTGCTCAACCACTGAGCTACACTGGCTCCCCACATTTTTTTTTTTACATCTCAGAGATAGAACCCGGGACCTTGCACATGGGAAGCAGGTGCTCAATCACTTGAGTTACATCTGCTCCCCTCCATGTTATTTCTTAAGGCATCCAAAACAAAGCAGTTTTCTATTTAGTTTGATTAGGCAATGGCTTCTTAGCTATTATACAAGCAACCAAATTTATTTATTAAAACAGACTCTATCAGAATTAAAAACTTTTGTGCTCCAAAAAATACTATGAAAAGAGTGAAAAGACAATTCAGAGAATGGGAGAAAATATTTGCAAATCATATATCTGACAAGTGACCAGTGTCAGAAATATAAGGGATTCTAAAGCTCAACAATGAAAAGACAAAAATTCCAATTAAAAAATGGGCAAAGGATCTAAATAGAATTTGTTGAAAGAATCTATATAAATGACCAATAAGCACATGAAAAGATGTGTGACATCATTAGCCATTACAGAAATGCAAATCAAAACCACGAGATACCACATCACACCCAAAAGGATGGCTATAATCAAAAATGGATGAGAGGGAGCGGATATAGCTCAAGTGGTTGAATGCCTGCTTCCCATGTATGAGGTCCTGGGTTTGATCCCCATTACCTCCTTTTAAAAAAAAAAAAAAAAAAAAAGGATGAGAATGTGGAGAAATTGGAACTCATACATTGCTGGAGTGCAAAACGGTGCACCCACTTTGGAAAACAGTTTGACAGTTCCTTGACAAGTTAAACTTACCATAGACCAGATATTCCAATCCTATGTATATACCCAAGAGAAATGAAAACCTACTTCTACATGACAACTTGTATATAAGTTTCATAGCAGCATTACTCATAATGGTAAAAATGTGGAAATGACCCAAATGCCAATCAACTGATGAAAGGTTAAACAAAATGTGGTCCAACCACACAATGGAATATTACTCAACCATAAAAAGTAACGAAGTGCTGATACATGCTACAACATGGATGAACCTTGAAAACACTATGTTAAGTGAAAGAGGCCAGACACAAATGCCCACATATTGTATTTTATGAAATGTACAGAATAGACAAGCCCACAGAGACAGAAAGTAGATTAAATGGTTACTTAGTACTGGAGGTAGGGATGGGAAGGTGTGAAGCATTGGGGACTGACTGCTAATCTGTATGGGGTTTCTTTTTGGGGTGATAAAAACGTTCTGAAATTAGATGATCCTGGTGGTTGCACAACTCTGTGAATATACTAGAATCCACCGAACTTAAACTTTAAAAGGTTAACTTAAGGGTGACTTTTATGGTTTGTGAATATATGAAATCTGAAAATCAAGTTTTATTCTTAAAAGTATGATTTGAATAGGAAGATGAGAATCCTATGTGTATTTGTTTAGTTAAAAAAATTTTATATTATCCTCTCTCTCTAATCTCCCACTTTCCTCATCCCCTTCCCAAGGAGGAAAACAACAACAACAATAAAACCTCCTACCCCACAGTACTTGGTTCCAAGTAGTATCATTTTATTATTTCAGACCCATTATTTTAATGATTTCTTCAAGGAAAACTGATCTCTATGGATAAACTCTGATGACATTAAAACCCACTCACCTGCTGTTTTGTACTCTTGTTGGTTTTGACAGAATAGTGGATGTCCTTCATGGCTCTCTCAATAAGGATAACAGTGTAAGGTCTCTTTGTTTCAGGATTCACACATTTGTCTGCTACAATTGTTGCAATGTCTCTAAACATCTGCTCCAGCTGTGTGTGCCGTTCTTTATCTGATACTTGAACCTCTCCTTTAGTCAAAATCTACAAAAAACCAACAGATTTAAGAAAGCCAAAGTCTTTCTCTAGTACACAGTATTTGCTAGCCAACCACAAGAATTAGTAACTGGGGAGAAAACAAAATTTCATGTTTTCCAGCTACTGATATATAGGTAATGATTTTAGTGTTGCTAAAGGAAGCTCTGGATTATCATGTGCTCCAAAATTTCAGTTCTTTAGAATAGTGTGGGCAAAGGGGAAAAGGCAATCTTAGCAAAGGGCCTAAATGATGAAATACTTGAAAAGAAATTCTACTCTCAGGAATATATAAAGTGAGGTGATTTAGTAGAACATTTAATTTCTACTAAAGGAAACACTGATGTCCTGAATTATCGAAACTAAGTAGTGCAGCTCACATTAATGTGTATTTGCACCAAAAACAAAAACCTTAAAGATCAACAAACCTATAAGCACTTACACTACACATGGATAGAGCAGAACCTACCTGCTTACAGATTTCAGTTTGGTCATCTGTTCCAAATGCGCTGATGAGATCTTCCTTCTTTGCAACCTGACCTTTAGAAACATTTACAAACACTGAGTGGGTCTGCAGAACTTCATCAAGGTCTTTTTCCCTTGTGAGGATAGAAAAAGAAGTCCTAAGTAAATACACTAGAAAACTTGGAAGTTCTTTCATATTTAAATACAAGACGGCAACGACATAAATAGCAAAAAACGACAAATACTCCTAAGTGAACTTCAGTGCGGAGGAAACAAGTCCAGAACTCAAAATCACGTTTGCATTCACCTTCGCTCAGTGGAGAAAAACGTCAGAAGGAACGGGGGCGGGGCGAGGGAAAGGGAGGTCCGGCTGCTGTCACGGAATACCGAACCCTGGGTGGCAATACTTAAAGCCATCATGCACTTTGGGGAAGCTACTGGGGGGTGTAGGACATCGTAGGTACTCTAACGACGGAAGTCAATATTTGGGAGACTAGGCTTCTAGCTTTTGTCATGATTTTGGGAAAAAGACCTTAATAAGGGGTTCCCTGGTTGTAGATTTTATGGCACAAAAAAGCAAAACCCAAATCCCGAACCTATCAAAAAAGGAGCTATTGGCTAAGTGCCAACCTCGGGAAGGGCAGTGACAGCTCACGGCAGAAATAAGTTTTCCATTTCCTCTCCTGACAAGACCCCACCTTGGCCCATTCCCTCGACTTGACCAGAGGAAGGCCCAGAGGAAGAGAATCACTCACACGCCGCTCCGCCAGCCGACGACCTTATTTTTGTAGCAGGCGATTTCGAAGCGCTTCCCGGCGCGCTTCATCCGTACTACGGCCACATTGGTAAGGCGGATTTGGTTGGTGGGGGTGAAGATTGACATGGTGGCTGCTCAAAGACGTCCGGGACAGCAAACCAGGAAAGACCCGCGCCGCCCGGCCTAAGGGCCAGCGGCGTTACGATGTAACGACCCAGCGGAGCGCGGCGTAATAACGACCGGGAGCGCGCGCCGCCCTTAGTAACTCAGCCAGAACGGACTTAACTGCGCAAGCGTCTGATGGTGCGGTCGTAGGGCGAGAAAAAGTGAGCAAACGCCTGCGCAGTGTGGCTTTTACGACATCGTTCTGCGCCGAAAAGAGAAGCGTTCTTCCTTGACGTGCATACTTCGCCAATGAGCCAAAGAGTTCCGCCAGGCTGGTTGCACCAACTGTTTAGCGGCCGGGCGGAAACCGAGCGCCGGCGCCTCATAGTTCCGAGGAAATCAGGGCCCACATCCACTCTAACCTTTTATTTTGGAAAAATTGGAACAACAACAAAAAAGTAGAGAAATAAAACGCAACGAATCTCCATATATCCATCACCCCGCTTTAAAAAGGATCAGCATTTTGCTATTCTGATCTCCCTCTCTCATTTTTTTGCTGGAGTATATTAAAGCAAACAAGCCTCTGGTTTCAGCCTTAAATATGAATGTATCCCTAAAAGACACACCCGACGAGACGAACCACCTTTCCTTAACTTCATCTGAGAGCCAGGCCATAATCAAATTACCCCTAAATAATGGTTTTTTTCAACAGCCGGCTTGCTCTAATTGGGATCCAAACAGGCCCACAGCGCCCGCACCAGCCCGGAGCTCGGCGCGCAGCTTCGCTCCCAGCCCGCCCCTTCCCGCTCTGAGCCAATCGCGTGGGGCCGCGGGCGCCCGGCCTTCTCTGCCCGCGAGTGGCATGGCTGCCCCCAGCTCCGCGGGCTCGGGTGGTGCAGCCAGCGCTGCGAGGTAGCCAGCAGTAGCTCCCCGTACTTGGGCCGGCCCCCGGGCTTTCCAGGTCCCCGGTTCTAGTCTCCAGCCTGGCCGCAAGGCCCGGGATCGGAGGAGCATGGGTAAGGCCCCCCACGGCCAGGGTCGTGGGGCGGGAGGGGAGAAAGCCGTTTGTTTGGGAGACCCTTTCCCGGCGGAGTGCGGTCCCCGGGCTCCTTCCTTCAGATGGTTGTGTTTGTCAGCTCAGGACAAACGCCGCTGAGGAGAGGAGAGACTGATCCCTGCTTTGGACCTGGCGCTTGCCTTTTAAGGCTAGTGAATGAGTTTAGAAGGAAACTAGGCTTCTAACCCCAAATAAAAGGCAGAGAAAACTCCCCCTTCTTCCCACCTAGTTTACTCACTTGGTTTGGGACGGTCGAGCCTTTCTAGAGTGGAGCAGCACTTGTAAACCTTTAATCTCAGGCTTCGCCTTTTGAAATTGCCTCCAGATTCGAGGTAGAAATGGGCGTGAGATCAATTACTTCACAAGTTAGCCGTAGGTCTTAAAAAATAAAATTAGGAAAAAGGAGCGTACTTTTAGTACTATTTTAAGCTTTTCTTAAGTTGCAAATATAACAAAGCAAACTTATATCATAATTCCACATTAGGTGTTTTCATTTTATGTTTCCTTCTTGCTTCCAAATACTTTTGTCCAAATGAAGGTAACAATTTTATATTCTGGGTTTTTTTTTTTGTTATCGTTATTTTATCACGTTACCATATAGTGTATTATTGGTTTTCTGTAGATTTCTTAGCCAGGTTAATGAGTATGAAGGTTGGTTTTATTTAATTTTTATTCTGAAAATAGGGACGAACATCTTGTGTATGCAACTTTTAACAAAATTATATCAATCATTTATTTTAAAATCGCAGCGAACATCTTTATATATAGCTTAAACAAAATTATATATATGTTTCATTTTAAATTTAGGTTCTTCTTTGGACACATGGGACTTCTTCTCCTCACCTTTAATATCATTATGGATAAACAGGTTTTATATATATTTGGGTTTTGCCTTTGGCATTAGCTTTTGGATTTGTGTCCAGATTGTCATCAAGAAGCAGGTAAGTAGAATTATTTTTTTTTATAGGAGGGCATTTAAGGCATCAGATTTTATATAGAATTTAGAGTGCAGATTTTTGAAGGCTTTCAGAAAACTACAGAAAAATTAAAAGGCACTTTAAACCACTTGTTTTTTGTCTTGTAGACTTTTTATTATTTATTTTATTAGAGAAGTTGTAGGCTTACAGAAAATTGTGCATACCATATACCACCCTATTATTAACTTTGCATGAATTGGTACATTTGTTACAATTCACGAAAGAACTTTTTTATAATTGTGCTATTAACTTTAGTCTATTGTTTACAACTTTAATGCTTATAAGTTTAACATTATTAGAGACTAGGTTATTATGGACTAAATTATTTACTTTTTCTTTGCTGGGCTGTGGATATCTTATTCTTAAGATACAGAATGATATTGCAATGAAAAATTTAACTTCTATTGAAACAAAACAATACAAAACCCCAAAAACTATTTTGTACCTGTAAGGAAGTAGTCATTGTAGTTCTCTCTCTCCTATCTATTTATTAAGGATAGGAAAATAAATTCCTCCTGTTAATGTTAACACATTATGGATGAAAGTATGTATAGTTTTATCCTTCTGGGAATGGGAATCTTTATAGTCTTAAATGTGGGTCCTAAAGGACCTAATTATACCAAGGGGTTAATATTGAGGAGTACAACCAGAAAAATTAAGAGAATAATAAACCATATCTGTGCTAACTTTCATCTCAATCAAAGTTGGGAGAAGATTTAGAATTGATGGAGAATATGTGCAATCATTTATTTTCAAGGGCAAGAACTCACAGGAGAAACCTGTTCCAAAAACAACTGAGGATTCAATGTCAAATGGTTATATCTCTCTTCAAAAGAAAGAAATCTTTGTGTCTGGCGTGAAGATTTTCTATGGGTCCCAAACTGGTACAGCAAAGGTAGGAAGAGCTATATATTATGTTTTCCCTTGGGTTTCCTGACCTTTAATTTAAAAAATCCCCGAAAAGTAGCTTTTAGCAGGGAACTGAATTGAACATCTAATCTTTTTTTTTAGTGTTAAAAATTAGACATTAAGTGCTATTTAAAGTGTACGTATGCTACAGATATCAAGCTGAAAGATGCTTTCTACTCTCTAAATGTATCTGGAAGCTTACTGCTTCTTTGTTTTGAAGGTAACAGCTGTTTAGTGCTTTCTAGGAAAAGATTCCAAGTAAGGCTAACATGAAAATGAATTTTAAAAAGTCAGGGCCCGTTAGTTTTTTTAAATATTACTACTGTTTAAGAAGAGGTTTCTACTGCCCCCTTGTGGATATTGTGTAGAATAATATTTTTTTGGATTTTCAGTTACTTTGCTCCATATCCTAGTTGAAGGTCACTTATTTTAATAAGTTCAACCATAAGCAACAGAGGTGGGAAACCAGAAGTAAGGCAAAAAGCTGCCTGAGCAGCCAAAACAAAATCTTTTTATGTTATTCATAAGGAACCTCATCTGGAGTCTCTTTACTCTTGTTTATAAATTAAAACAAAAAACAAATTAATAAATTAATACTTGTAGATGATAAATGCAGAAGTAAAGAAGGTTTATAATAAAAAGTACTCTTTAGAGAAACCCTTTTAACTATATCTATTTTTAGTTCCTCTGATAGTTATTTCTTTAATTATATAATCTGCTTATGTTGTGTTTCTAGACCTCTGAACTTTAGACAATGGCTGTTAACTCCCTATATTAGTCATGAAACACAAACATTCCTCATCTCAGTGGCTTAATATTGTTGCTGACATCATAGTTGATATGGGTTGAATGACTCTTCTCCATCTTAAAACTGTGCTCTCTGAAATTTTATTTATTCTGCCTTCACATTGGATTGGATCATATTTGGCTGAGTATACAAGGCTAGGTTAAAAACTTTCCTCACAACTTTGAAGGTGTTACTCCTTTGTCTTTTCTTACTTACTGCTTATGAAAAGGCTGTTGCTAGTCCCCTTATTCCTTTGTTGATGACTTGATTTTTGTGTGTGTGTGTGTTTCTGGAAGCTTTTACCATCACTTTTTTTCTCCTTGATGTGTGAACATTTTGTGAGAAGGTGTCTAGTTTAGATTTTACTTCAGCCACTGTACTGGACAAGAGCTTATACTATACTTGGACTCTTTTGTTTTGAAAATTTATGTCCATTAATTCTTCTAATATTTCTTGGTTAATTTTTTCCCTTCTATTTTCTGATCTTTCTTTCTGGGACTCCTGTTAGTTGGATGCTAAACCTCTTGTTGGTCTTCTGTGTCGCATAACTTTTCTCTCATACTTTTTTTTTTCCAGTTTTTTTTTTCCATTTGTTGAAGTATATCACTCATACATAAACATACATGAACAATAAGTGTTTAGTGATAGCTGTAAACTTACAAAACAAACATATGTAATATCATACAGGGCTCTCACACCTCACCCTACCAACAATACCTTGCATTGTTGTGGAACATTTTTAACTAATGATTAAAGAGCATCCTCAAAATATTACTACTAACCAAAATATTTTCCCCCAACCCACCCTATTATTATTTTTTTATGTCATTTATACATGAACATACATAAATAATAAGTGTATAGTAAAAGTTGTGAACTTACAAAGCAAACGTGCATAACTTCATGCAGGGTCCCATGCATCAACCCACCACCAACACCTTGCATTGTTGTGAGATATTTATTACAAATTATGAAAGAATATCATTAAAATCTTACTACTAACTATAGTCTTTATCTTACATTTGGTGTATTTCCCCCCCACCCTACCCTATTATTATTTTTAAAATATATTTTTATGACAGAAGTTGAAAATTTACAAAACAATCATGAACATGTGCAGAATTCCCAAACAACACCCCTCTATCAACACATCACACCATACCGTGGTGGAACATTTGTTACAGATTATAAGATAATATCAGATTATTACCAGGTCCATTGCCTACATTTTCCATACTTTTTCCCTACTCTCCCATCATCAATATAGTACATCTTTGGCATAGATGCATGAATATTACGTTATTACTGTTAATGTAATACAGTTCATAGGTCACTCCAGTTGTATTTTTCCCATGCTTCTCCACATTCCCACCACCCTGCAATAATGATGTACATCTGCTCTAGCTCACAAAGGACACTCTTGCATCTGTGCCATCAACCATAATTCTCATCCACTCCTGGGTTTGCTGTGTTTTTCAGTCCTTAGATTATTCTCTAGCTTTCTGTTAATTGGCGTTTATATCCCTAGGCTACCCTTTTCAGCCACATTCCCTTTTATAAACCAGCTGTTACTCACTATAATGTGTTACCATCAACTCTATACATTTCCACACTTTTACAGTAAAGTTAATTAAAACTTCTATATATACATTAAGCATCAGTAGTCCATCTCAGTCCTCCTCTTAATCTCTTTTAAGAATCTACCACCTAGCTCCAGGTCTTGAAGATATTTTCCTATATTTTCTTCTAGAAGCTTTATGGTTCTTGCTCTTATATTTAAGTTTTTGTTCCATTTTGAGTTAATTTTTGTATAAGGTGTGAGATAGGGGCCCTCTTTCCTTCTTTTGGCTATAGATATCCAGTTCTCCCAGCACCATTTGTTGAATGGACTGTTCTGCCCAAGCTGGGTGGGTTTGACAGGCTTGTCAAAAATCATTTGACCCTAGATGTGAGGGTCTGTTTCTGAACCATCAGTTCAGTTCCATTGGTCTATATGTCTGCTGTTTTTATCTCTGTATCTAGGTAATTTGATTTAAAGTTTGGAAGTGAGAGTCCTCCAACTTTGGTTTTTTTAAGGTGTTCCTGACTATTCAGGACCTCTTACTCTTCCAATAAATTGATAATTGTGCTTTCCATTTGTTTAAAAAATATTGGTGTAATTTTTATCGGGATTGCATTGAATCTGTATATTAATTTGAGTAGAATTGACATCTTAATGATATTTAGTCTTCTATTTGTGAGCATGGAATGTTCTTCCAATTATTTAGGTCTTTTTTGATTTCTTTTAACAATGAGCTGTAATTTTCTGAATACAAGTGCTTTACATTGTTGGTTAAGTTTATTCCTAAATATTTGGGTTTTATCTGTCATATTTTATTTTCACCATGCTTTTGACACTTTTAGTTACTTTTACTGATATAATCTTCATTTCTAGACTCTCTTCCAAGCCTCTCCTGTTTTTTCTTTTCAGGCTGTAGCACACCCTTTAGTATTTCCTGCAAAGCCGGTCTCAGTTATAAACTCTCTCAGTTTCTGTTTATCTGTGAATATTCTAAACTCTCCCTCATTTTTGAAAGACAATCTTGCCAAATATAAGATTCTTGGCTGAAGGTTTTTCTCTTGTAGTCTCTTAAGTATATCATACAACTGCCGTCTTGCCTCCATGGTTTCTGATAAGAAATCGGCACTTAATTTTATTGGGTGTCCCTTATATGTTATGCATTACTTTTCTCTTGCTGCTCTCAGAAGTCTCTCTTTGTCTTTGGCATTTGACATTCTGATTAGTATGTGTCTTAGAGTTGGTCTTTTCGGATTTATTTGGATGGGAGTATATTGTGGTTCTTGGACATGGATATCCATGTCCTTCAATAGGGTTGAGAAGTTTTCTACCATTGTTTCTTCAAATATTCCTTCTGTCCCTTTTCCCTTTTCTTCTCCTTCTGGGACACCCATGACATGTATGTTTGCACGTCTCTTGCTGTTGTTTAGTTCACGGAAACCTTGTTCAATTTTTTCCCTTTCTTTTCTTCAACTGTTCTTTTGGATGTTTGCTTTCAGAGGCCATTTCTTCAAGCTCGCCAATCCTTTCTTCTGCCTCCTCAAATCTGCTATTATATGATTCCAGAGTATTTTTAATTTCATTTAATAAGATCTGTTTTTCTGTGTGTACTTTCAAATTCTTCTTTGTGCTCATCCAATGTCTTCTTAATATCCTTAATCTCTTTAGCCATCTCATTGAATTTATAAAGGAGATTTGTTTGAACATCTATGATTAGTTATCTCAACTCCTTTATGTCATCTGGAGGCTTATTTTGTCCCTTAAACTGGGCCACATCTTCCTGTTTCTTGTTGTGGATTGTAGTTTTTTGTTGGTGTCTTGACATCTGGCTTACTAGAGTATTTATTCTGGATGCAGTTTCTTTCTTTAATTTAGGGCTTCCTGTCCTTTCTCCCTTACTGGTTGTATAGTAGGAGCCAAGGATGTAGTTAGTGCTATAAGCTGTTGAGGCTCAAGCTGCCCTCATCCCCCCAGGGACCGATGAAGTTTCTCCCACCTTTCTCCTTCTCCAGGGGTAGGGACAAGGCCACAGCCATGTGTGAAAATCCAAGTCGTGCCGGCCTAGACTGTAGTTGCCCAGAGAGACTGATGAAGCTTCATGCCCCTTTCCCCCCTGCCTAGGGTGGGGATGGAGCTGCAGGTGTGGGCAGCATCCTAGGCCGTGGAGGTCCAAAATGACCACAGTTGCCCTGGTAGACTTCCGACTATTCTGTCTGTGCCAGCCGAATGTGCCTGCAGTTACCTGGAGAGGCTGGTGCAGGGCCCACCAGCTTCCTCCCTGCTAGAGGTGGGGCTGAAGCCTAGGCTAGGGCTGCCGGCCAGTCTGGGTGAAAGAAACCGGTCTCTACCAGCGCTGTGATTTTCAGTTAGCCCGGCTTCTCCTCATGTTGGGGGTGGAGTCAGAGTGGTGGCTACTAGCCTCTTTCTGACTTGGACAGGTTCAAACTTTAGCTGTTCTTAGGGTTATACTTTAGCCAGCCGAGTTTACTAATTAGTAGCTGAAGTTGGTGCCCATCTGTCTCTTCCTTCCCTGTTTTTGGGAAATGGAGCTTCCAGTTCCAACCACAGAATAGCTCCTGAGGTGGCTTGTACCACCATAGTAGGATGATCACCAGCCTCCAAAGCATGGTCTCTGTTCTCCCAGAGAGACTGGCGCAGGTTCCTCCGCCTTCCTCCCTATCAGAGGTGGGGCTGGGGCTTAGGCTAGAGCTGCAATCCAATATGAATGTAAAGAAGCCAGTCTCAACTGCCACGGACAGGGCAAAAGCTACCACGGGCAGGGCAGGTAGCCCGCGAATGGAGCGCAGCCAGCCACCCGTGAACTGAAAGCCAGCCGTGAATGGAAGCAGAAGCCGCCCACAAGCGGGGAAAGCCGCGCCTGCGCAGTGACCAGGTCGCCGCAGCGGGGGGGAAGGGGAGATATGTAATAAAATAAATAAATTAAAAAAAAAAATACTAAACTCTTCAATTGGTCTTTAAAAAAAAAAAAAAAAAAAAAAGAAGCCAGTCTTTACAAGCACTGTGATTTTCAGTCAGCCCTGCTTCCCATTGTGCCAGAGGCAGAGTTAAGATGGCGGCTACCAGCCCCTTTCTGACTTGGACAGGTTCATACTTTAGCTGTTCTTAGGATTATACTTCAGCCCACCGAATTTACTAATCAGTAACTGAAGTTGGTGCCCCATCGTCTCTTCCTCCTCAGTTTTTGGGAAGTGGAGCTTTCAATTCCAGTCATGGAACAGCTCCTGAGGTGGCTTGTGCCTCCAGTGGAGGATGGGCACCGGCCTCCGTGGCATAGAGGGCTCAACTCACGAATCTTCTCTGCAGGTGGACAGTCTCCTCCTTCCATTCTTTCAAAGGTGTTGCAGGGTGCTCTTCTGGTCTCTTGGAGCCCCCAAACAAGTCCTTTGGTTAGCTCTGGGTGATTACTAACTACCCTTTAGGATGAGCTGACTCTAGGAACTCCTTACTCTGCTGCCATCTTGCTGGTTGTTCTCTCATACGTTTTTGTTACCTTTTCCTTTTCTTTCTGGGTGGTTAGATTTCAATTCAAAACCTTTTCTTTGAATGTTTTACTACAGTTCTTTTGTTTCTAATTGCAAAAGATTTTTTTCTTTTTTCGATTTTTGTAGCATCTTGTTCGTAGTTTATGAACCTGTCTTCTTGAATTTCTCCTATTTCTGTCCTCTGATTTATCTGCCTTCTCAGTTTTTCTGCTGTGGGTACTTCTTTTCCCTGCTGCTGGTTCTCATCATGTTCTCCATAGTTAGGACAAGATGATGGCATAACTAGAGTGGGTTTTCCCTGTCACCATGTGGATAGTCTTTTTCTCTGTGAATTCTCACTGGGTGCTCTGTGCAGGGTGGGAGGGGGCATGTCATATTATCCCTTGGCTCCACATCTCCCTCCAACTCCATACCAATTTTCTACTCTATTTT
>PVKH010026605.1:0-13179 GCA_004027955.1 Chaetophractus vellerosus
AAAAAAAAATGTGATGTGGGTCAGAAGGAGCAGAATATGGCTAAGCAGCTGTTTTCTATCCATTCACAGGTTTTAACCAGGATCTAGACTCCTCAGAGGCATCAAATATTGATGAAATTAAAATGAGTATATTTCAGGAATCAGGGACAAACATGATTCAAGTTTTTTTTTACAATAGCCTTAAAGAAAGATGACTCTTAAATGAAATTTAATACTAAATTTAATCCACATTTAGCAAGGGATTTGGAAAGGAAGAATATATATATATTCCAAATCATACCTAGAGTTAAACCTATACTTTTATTTTATTTTTTAATGTATTTTAAATTTATTTTAAAAGATACTTAGATTACATAAATTGTTACATAAAAAAATTATAAGGGATTCCCATATGCCCTACTCCCCACATCTTGACTTTTCCCCACATTAACAACTTCTTTCATTAGTGTGGTACATTCATTCCAATTGATGAACACATTTTGGAGCATTGCCACTAAGTGTGGACTATAGTTTACATTGTAGTTTACATTCTCTGTCACTCAATTCTGTTGGCGGTGGCAGGATATATAATGGCCTGTATCTGTCATTACAATGTTATTCAGGGTAATTTCAAGTCCTGAAAATGCTCCCATATAACACCTCTTTTTCCCCTCTCCCTGACTTCAGCACATCCAATGGATACTGTCTCCACATCAATGATATAATTTCTTCCATAGCTAGAGTCACAATTAGTATATAGTAGAACACCAGTAATTCTACTCTGGTCCACATTTTATTCACCAATCCTAAGGATTCTGGGATGGTGATGCCCACTCCACCTCTAATTGAGAAGGGACTTCGATCTCATATGGGACTCTCTTGCTTGCAGTTGTAGACTGTCTCGGTTCTTTAGTGTGGTGGTGGTCCATCCTCACCTCCCCTTCAGCTGTCCTGGGTTAGTCCAATAAAATGCAGAGTAGGTTCTGCAATTCCACTGAGGCTCAGGGCCCAGCCAGCACATGGACAGCCCAGAGATTCAAGTCTCCTAGATGTACACCTACCAACTCCAGCACCAACTATAGGTTCAAACAGAAGGACAGAAGAGGCATGTATAGAGGAGTCACATCTGAGTGCAACTCTCTCACACTTGGGTGTGCAATCTCCAATGTAGGACCCACTGGCAAGGCACCAAACTCCAGAGATATCTGCCACTACCACAGGAACAGTGTCTCCAGAGCCCTCAGGAGTCCCACTGTTTGGGAAAACCTATACTTTTAAAAATAGTCCAAATGCAATCACCTCAGAATCTTAGAGATTTACCATGTTTATCTCCTTTTTCATTACTGTTTCTTCCATCATGCAGAGGTTACTACTCTCTTGACTCGAAATGCAGGGCCATAGTGTGTGTATCTGAAATTTAATAAATAAAGCCAAGTTTGTACTGTTATTGAAAATATCACATGCCCCTTCTATAATGACCCTTTCTATAGAGCCCTGGGGAAGTTGGGAATGATGGATTCCTCCAGGCTCTTGGCTATGTTATATAAAAGAATTTAAGAATACACCATAGGGTAGGCCAATAAAAGGACTTTATTGAGAAAAGGGGGAAATGAACAGAAATGGGAGAAAATTACAGAATTATAACCCCACCCCCAGATGTAGGTATGGGCTCCTCTAGACACAGAGAGAGAGCTTTTGGGCTTGTGGGGCTCCCCTTATTAAGCTATTATTCACTCCCCACCACCAGGCCCAGTTGTTTTCTGTTTGCTGTTCTGATTGGTTACTCCACCTGTCAGTTCTCAGGAGGCCAATGATGAGGCCTTTTGAAGGCATGGAGGGCTTCCCTTTGACCCAAATGGGACCTGTGGCAGGGGTCCGGGCAGTGTTTCACAGCCTTGTTCTCAGCCAGGTCTCAGTTGTGGCCCATCTTCCTTTACCCTAAACTATCCTACCTCACTTGTAGGAGGGAATTATTGTGTCCCAATTCATTAATCACAGAATGTCCCATGTGATAATCTTTGTCAATGAAATATGGGCAAAAACAAGGAATGTGTATTTCAGAGCTAACTTATGCATATGTCTTTACAGTATCTTTTCATTTGGCAACAAGTACCAGTGGCATTCCAAGCTGTTCCAGATCCCTGGACAAAGAATATGGATGGTGTGTAGTAAAGTCAGAGCCAACACATATGGAGCATGTGTAATAAGTAGAAAATAATCTTTCTTACTCCAGTGTCAAGAAGTATTATAGGTCACTGCAACTTAACATGGTCATAGCTGACTGAAACAGTATCAAATGGTCTTCCACTGTTTCTGAACCAATTTATATGACACCAATAATATATATGTAGTTCCTACTCACTAACAATTAGTATTTCCAGATTTTTTTGCAATGTACTGATATAAGTACTTTATTTACAATTATTTAGATTAATAGCATTTTTAAAAAAGATTTATTTATTTCTCTCCCCTCCCTCATTGTCTGCATTTGCTGTCTGCTCATCTTCTTTTAGGAGGCACTGGGAACCAAATCTGGGAACTTCTGTGTGGGAGGTGGGTGACCAATTACTGGAGCCACATCCACTCCCTGTTTGTTGTGTCTCCACTGTGTCTCCTCATTGCCTCATCTTCCCTGCATCAGCTCACTGGGCCAGCCCTTTTTGTCAGCTCACTTTTTGTCTGCTTTATAAAATATATACTGGCTTGCTTCATCTTTACGAGGCACCAGGAAACTGACCTGGGACCTCCCATGTGGGAGGCAGGCACCCAAATGCTTGAGCCACATCTGCTCCCCATAGATTAACAGCATTTTGTTATATCAAATGGAGAGTAAAAGTGTCAGAATTAATCCTTCTGCCACAAAAATCATTAAGACCCATTGTAACTAACTTTGGGAATCAGGATATTGCACCTAAACAAGAAGCCACAGTCTGGTGTTTGTGATTGCTACCTTATATCCCAATGGGTGAGTGGTTTGTTGGTTTTTTTTTTTTTTTTGTAAATATATATACCTTCCAGCAGGCCATGGTCCCTGGGCAAGTCCCTGGTGATGCAACAGTGTAAGCAGAGTGGATCACTATCAGTCTTTAACAGAATATGCCAATCTACTTCAGATATCCTGTTTTATAAAAGGCTAAATCAAAACAAACAAACAAAAATTAGTCCACAAATTAACCAAATCCTATTTTCTTCACTTTTCAGTTGTGGTTTTTATTTATCTCCAGCTATACAATAAAACCCAGAAAGATGTGCTTTTACTTTTATATCTTTATTTGCAACCTAATGAATTTGTGGCAATACCTCATTGTGGTTATGCTTTTTATTTTCCTCCCATATGAATGGTGTAGAACTTATTGTCACATGGAAATGAGATAAAGACTTTAAAAATTTATACTGTCTGCTTTATAAAATATATACCGGCTTGCTTCACTCAACGTAATATCCTCTAGGTTCATCCATGTTGTGATATGCTTAAAAGGACAAATACTGTGTGATTGCAGTACTATGAACCAAATATATTGTGTAACATATTATTTGATTTTAAAAATGTATACGTATCCAGTACATTTGAGAAATATATGTATTTGCTCATCTGTGTTTAATTTTTAGTTTTAATTGTTTATATATTCAATTATTAAATGCACAAAATAAAAAAACACACAAAAATAAAATAAAATTAAATTAAGTCATCAAAACAAAATTTATAATGAATACCTATAATCCATAATTTTAACTTACATTGTAAAATGAAGATGTGCTATACAACTTTTAAACATTTATTTATCCCTCTCTCTTTCCATCTATTCAACCATCATTGTTTCTTTGTGTATTTTTAAAATTTTTTTCTTTGCATTTATTATTACATTGCAAACATCATTATTTTTCACTCCTAAACACATAGGAGAGTTTATCACTAATTGAAATTAATTATTTGAGTATGGTTCCTATTGTTTTAGTCAAATTCTTCAAAGAAATGCATACATCTTAAATTATGTTTCTTTTCACCTTGACAAAAACCACCACTATAACCCAAACCCCTATCAAATAGAGCATTTTTACCAACATTCCAGTGAGTTTCCTCTCCCCTTCCTAGTTAATCCTCAAAAAAATCCTCCATTATACAAGGGAAACTATTAGTCCATGATTTATTTGTTCTATACTTTATTTTTTCCTGCCATAAAATGTTACATAATTTACATCATGCTTTAGTTAATTTCTGATGCAAGGTGCTTTTTTGAAAACTCAGAGTAATGTTTTTGAAATGCGTCCATAGTGTTGGGTGTGCTAGTTGTCTATTACTTTAGATTTTTTGTGTTATTCTGTTGCATAAATAAACCAGACATCATTTTTCATTTTACTTAGATGCACACATGAACCATTTCCACATTTTAGTTAATATGAATGAAGCAACTATAAAATTTCTTGTACAATTTTCTTTTGGGTGTATTCATCCAGGAATCTTGAGCATATAATAAAGATTTGACTTTCTAGTTCATCTTAATTTTATGAGAAACTTCTTATTTTGGGGAGATTTATAGTAGGACCTTGAATACTACCAAAATGCATGAGATGTTATGTTGAGTAATAGCATTTCTATTGAAAATATACCAAAATAGAACACATACTGAGCCATTAAACAAGTATCCATGATTTTAAAAGACTTAATTTTGCATGATATGTTCTCTAAGCAAAAGGGAATTAAGGGGCCAGCTCGATAGCCCAGTGGATAGGGCACCAGCATACCACATGGGAGGCCCCGGGTTCAGTTCCCAGGGACCTCTCCTAGTGGGCAGACTACCTTGAGAATGGCAAGCCACCATGGGCAGGCTAGAGCCACTGTGGGCAGGGCAAAAAACTGCCATGGACAGGGCAAAAGCCACCACAGGCAGGGCAGGTAGCCCGTGAATGGAGCGCAGCCAGCCACCAGCGTACTGAAAGCCAGCCATGAATGGAAACAGAAGCCGCCCACAAGGGGGAAAGCCATGCCTGCACAGTGACCAGTCTCAGCATGTCCCCACAGTGGGGGTGAAGGGGAGATATGTAATAAAATAAATAAATCTTTTTTTTAAAAAAAGGGAATTAAATTAGACAACAACAACCATAAATTGTTTGGAAACTTAATAACATAAATTTTCCGCATTTGAAACTCCAAAATAAACCAGAAGGAAAATTTGAAATATTTGTCTATATATTTTCATGGAATGATAGTATAATAAAATAGATCAAAAGAGGTGAAATAAAAATAAGGCAATCCCTAGAGAGAAGCTTACATCTCTTAGTGCTTACTCTTAAGAAGGTGAATGTCTAAAAGCAATGGCCTACAATTACTGCTCATAAATCCAAGAAGAGAAGAACAAAATCAACCTCCATTAAGTATAAAAAAGAAGAAAATAATAAAAAAATAATAAAAGAAAGAATCCAAATCAATGTTAAATAAAGGAGAGAAAACAAAGGAAAAAAATGACGAAAGCAAAAGATTTTCTTTGAATTGATGAGCCAAGTTGATTACCTCCTTCCCTGATCTATCAAGAATAAAAGAGAATAGAGCAAATTACAAATGCTACTAATTAAATATGGGTTATTACTAAAAGACAGACTACAGCAAAATATACTTTGCTGCTTGGCAGGTCTTTTCTAGAAAAGTAATGTTATAGAAACAATTAACAAAAATAATTGCTAATGATAAAATTTGAGTTTCAAAGAGTTTAGTATTTTAGAGAACTTGTGTCCTCCACATGAGTATGCAAGTTTCCCCAAACTTAAAGAACTAAATGATAAGATTGATGTTGCTATTAAAGGGGAACCCTGCAGCTTCTCTGGGTCCTTGCCCAATGCAAAGAATTGAAGTCCACCCAACACTTGATCACAGTAGGGAAAAAGTGTATTAAGAGGCCGGCAGATTTCAGGAGAGCAAGACTCAAATCTGCCTCCCTCAACAAGGAGGCAATGGTCTTTGTTAGAATTAGACAAAGAGAAGTGGGACAGGATGGCATTGGCAGGGTCCATCTGCAGGCTGGGATCTGCAAAGTGGGCATCAGAGGAGGGGTAAAGGGGTGAGCTCATAGCTGCTGTTTTCACCCACCTTGAAAGTGCTCCTTAAAGTGCCCTTGGCCTCAGGCTTCTCCATCCAGTGTATGTTCTATTAGGGGGAGAAGAAAAACAGGAGCTTGTTAGGGAGCAAGAAACAGTAAATTGCTAGGGAGGGGAAAACAGGAACCTACTTTGTGACTAAAGACATTTTTCATGAATAAATAATGATGCACAGCTTCATGCAAGAAATTATAGAAGTGAGATTATATAGTTAAAACTAAAATATAACTTGTTAGCTTAATCTGAAAATTAAAGCTCTAGAGTAACCTATATCATATGACTGCTTTTGGTCTCTTTCAATTTTAGTAAATGTGAATATTTTTGTAATATATAGTTAAATTCATGATATTTAGAATATCTGCATCACTCTGAGAACCAGTATTTTCCAGTTGAAACTTCATGATGTTATGAAATCTTGCATGAGTAAAAGATATACTCAAAGTGCCTTAATAGATCAATGAACTTAAATTTTACAGAGTGTGAAAAGTTGTTAATATGATGTCAGATTAAAAATTGTAAGTCTTCTTTAAGAAACCACCATTTATTTATTTTATTTTATTTTTTTAAAGATTTATTTATTTTATTACATATCTCCCCTTTTCCCCGTTGCGGCAATGCGCCGAGACTTGGTCACTGCGCAGGCGCGGCTTTCCCCGCTTGTGGGCGGCTTCTGCTTCTATTCACGGCCGGCTCCTGCTTCAGTTTGTGGGTGGCTGACTGCGCTCCATCTGCGGGTGACCTGCCCTGCCCATGGCAGCTCTTGCCCTGTCTGTGGCAGCTTTTTGCCCTGACCACGGTGGCTCTGGCCCACCCATGGTGGCTTGCCATTCTCAAGGTGGTCTGCCCACTAGGAGAGGTCTCCTGGAACCGAACCCGGGGCCTCCCATGTGGTATGCCAGTGCCCTATCCACTGGGCTATCAAGCCAGCCCCAAGAAAGCACCATTTATTGACTTTTGGTGTAGCATTGAAGAACATGACAATTTTCTGAAAGCACTATGAATATACTCCTTTCATTTTGTATCCATATAATTGCATGAGACCATATTTTTTTCATATTCTTCAACCAAGAAAATACTGCAACTGTGTAAATGAAAAAGCCAATATGAGAATCAAGTTCTGTTCTATTAATTCAGAAATTAAAGAAGTTGTCAAAATGTAAAATGGGATTTCTGCTTCTATAGATTTGACTTCTAATCACTACTCACCAAACTTAAGCCTGAGTTTTATAACTCTGGTGATAAACTGTAGAGGTACAGAGAGACATTTATTTTTGAGCCTTTAATTCCAAGATTTTCCACGGAGTTTCTTAGCCTCTTACACATTATACTTCTCTCCAGAGTTGCATTCATTAATAAAAATTTCAGAATAATGACTATTGACTCCTTCCTTCAGAAAGTCTTATTAGGGGCAATAATTTACATTCTGAAGGGAACCTGACTTTAGTGATCACATATCGTGAGTAAATCCCACTCTCTGACACAACCATGTCTTTATTTTTATTTTTTACATATTTTCCTTTAATAATCAATTTTTGAGTATTTCATTTTCTTAAATTTAGTAGCTGGTCAAAATAGACTTTTATTTTTTCAGTATTTTTAATCTGCATATGATTTTCCTTAATGCCATAATGTTAGTACTCAGTTGTTAGAAAATATACTTTTTTTAGGGCTAACAAGATTTTATGTAGTTTCTATATGAAAAAAAATGACATTTATATTCTGATATAAAATTGAAAATATATTGATTTGCCTGTGAATTGAGAAACTTTAATGAATAATTTGTTAAGTTTAACAATAAACTATTTACTAATTTTATTTTGATAGCCATGCTCTATGCTAATCCTTTTAATATGTTACTATATAGCATATTTTTAAAAATAGGCAAAGAATTAGCAATCCCACTCATTATGCTATTGCCCATATTTTGAAATTGATAAGTAAATGCTTCCTAAAGACCCCTGAGGTAATAAGGTATAGAGGAAAACCCTGGACTCTCTGTGTGGTCATAACTATTCATTTGACCATCATGGTGCATTTTGAAGGAGAAGATGTGTGGTAAATTTAACATAACTAAACTTGAGAATTTCTATAGACTGAGGGAAAAGATGCAACTGAAGAGATGGCAGATAGGAAGGAGGCATTAATGATCAAGGGCTAATGCATGATTCTGATAAAGCAAATAATTAAAAATATTTTAAAAACCAGATGAACATCTGGATCAAATCAGTAACATGCACTATAGTATTCATTTGTATTCACCATAACCACTGAGTAATGTTTTCATAGTTAATAAGTTATCTGTTTAACATAATTTCCATACTTGAGAAATTGAGAATATTAGAAGAAACCACCTACAATAGAAAGGATATTATAGAAAAAAATTTGCACAAAATATTTTGCTATGTACTATAATAGAAATTCATCTGGATAAAACCAATGTAAGCAAATGTCAAATAAAAATATAACATTTTTATTACTATATAAAAAATGGTCACAAGAATTGAAAAATATATTTGAAAAGACAAGGGATTTTACATAAAGAAAATATTAATAAAATACAAATTCTGAACATGTTTAATTATAATTCTTAATTCTAGGCTTCTGACAAATAAAAATTAAATAGTACTAAAATTCTACTTCAACATAACTAGTTTTAGCAATAAAATATAATGTTGAAATAAGATTTCTTTATACTTTGAACTGCTTCAAAACAAGTACAATTTAATACATTATAGTTAGCATAATTGTTTATGAATGAGGAGATTTCTGCAACCTAGAAAAGCATATAGGAAAGAGACTTGGCCAGAATGTGAACCCTTCGCTACATATTGGAATTCCTGCTAGATGGTGAAAGAAATGCTCTGGGTAGGAGTATTGTCAGCTGGAATGCTTTTCTTAGACTCTGTGTGCAGAAGAGAAAGTTAACTACAGTGAAAAGAAGGGAACTCAAGGTACTCCCATCTAAATCAAATATATTTTTAGGGGCAATATCACAATGGAGGAATGAAATAATTCATCTATATTTCCTAGAAAGCACCTAAAATTAAAGAATTTTAAATAATAATCCTCTGTCTCATTTGGAATTAAATCTTAGATGATCCTCAGAACTCTTCATTAAGTTTGTTATAGAAACAATTTTTATGTCGTATTGCCATTGATGAAGAGATAAAGACATCCTTGTTCCCTGGAACATGAAGAGATTCAGTAACATCTGTGTAGTGGTAGAATCATCTGGTCTATATAGAAACATTCTTACTGGGCATGTCTGTTTTAATATTTGATATTGTAGAAAATAAGAATGTAATCACTGGATGTGTCCAGGCTTGGTTTTAGGTATATTTTAAGAAATATTGTAAATGGGGCTCAATGATTGAAAGGTTGTTCCACTTTAAATCTCATAGGAAATATTTATATTTGCTTAGATTCTCTTATATCATGAGGGTTGTAGTTACTATAGCTCAGCAGAGTTGAGGTAGAAAACAAAAAAGAAATTTGTGCATTTATTGATTTTTAAAGACTGCCATTTCTTGATTTCCTATATCCTGATTTCTAGGTTAGAAGCCTTACATTGATGCCAATGTTTGCTTATTAATTGATGATATTGTGGATTGCCATCATTTTGCTCTTTAGCATTATCTTATAATTTTATGCCTTGACTTCCAGGTCAACTGCAGCATATAAAGTACACATGAGTAATCTCACCATCTTCACAGGCAATCCTTTACCTTCTATTAGATCAATTTTATAACTAGTAAGTGATAGAAATACATACAAACATAGGCACACATTTTTAAAGATGATATTTTACCATTACTCCTACCCTGGAAATAAGTTTCACAAGCAAGGAGACTTAAACAGCATGAGGAAACATCATATCCTAGTAACCAAAAATAAAATAGACAGACTAAAATTGGATTAATGTGAGACAATGAATATATTTATGCTAATTTATTCTCCATCTTTATTTTCCTTTTCCTTTTTTTTAATGGATTATTGGTCTGTCTTTCCATGACCTAGGCCAATTTTTCTAAGATGCCCAACTCCAACACAGTGACTGAATTCCTGCTTACAAGATTTTCTGATATCTGGGAGCTCAGAGTCTTACATGCCATGCTATTTCTACTTATGCACTTTACAACAATTTTGGTAAACCTTCTTGTCACAGTAACCACACTCCAACAAAGTCTCCACACCCCCATGTATTTCTTTATTAGGAATCTGTCAATTTTGGACAGGTGCTACATTTCTGTTACAATACCCAAGGCATGTGTCATCTTCCTCCATGACAATAACACAATTTCCATGTTTGCATGTGCAGCTCAGATGTTCTTTGTGGTTGCATTTGGTACAGTAGAGCTGCTGTTCCTCACCATCATGGCCCATGACCACTATGTGGCCATCTGCCAGCCCCTCCACTACTCTGTCATCATGAACCCGGAGGTCTGTGTCCAGATGACTCTGGCCTCCATACTCAGTGGACTGGCCTGCTCTGGAATCCACAGTGGCAATACTTTACAGCTTCACTTCTGTCAGTCCAATGTGGCCCATCAGTTCTTCTGTGATATCCCCTCCCTGCTGAAGCTCTCCTGCTCTGACACCTTCAGAAATGAAATTTTAAATTTCATCTCTCTGGTAGTGATTATTGGTGGCTCCTCTGCCTTCATTATCAAATCTTACTTTCACATATTTTCTATGGTGCTTAAGTCTCCAACTAGGGAAGAGATTGGAAAGGCCTTTTCCACCTGTGTCCTTCACATCCTTGTGGTGACTGTCAGCTCAGTTGCTGTTTTGTATGTGAACCTAACCTCCGCCTCACCCACAATTAGGACATGGTTACCTCTGTGTTCTATTGTATAGTCCCAACTTTCCTGAATCCTATTATCTACAGTCTTAGAAACAGATAAAGGAGGCTGTAAAGAAAGTCATAAAGAGAATGATTTATCCAGGAAAAATATAGGATATAGGATAATTGTTTGAAACCATTCTCATTTTGATGACATGACTTAATATATGATTCAAAATTAAACTTCTTTCTCATTTCCAATTTCAGTGACCTGAATTGACTGAATGCTGAAGACAAGAGAAGAATCTAAGAAAAGTGTGGGTAGGGAAAGAGATCAATGATAATGTACCTATTTTAATGTGGCAGTATAATTTTTTAAATTAATTTTTTATTTATTTTTTATAAGTACAAATTTTAAATAATTATTTTTGCTCAATGCAAATATTAGTATTTATAAAATGAAAGTCACTGCTATGCTGAGAAATTTTAGGATTAAGATTATAAATTGCAGGCATTAAAATCACTATTCCAAAGAGAAAAATTTTTTTTTCTCTATTTGCACATATATTACATCCAATGTCAACTTTCAGTGTATTTTGAAGATAAAATCATGAAATTATATACTTAAGTAGCCTTTCTTATTGGTGTCTCATATGTTATAGACCATATCCCTATAATATCATTTCTATTGGTCACAGTACTCTTGAGTGGAAGAAAAATGGGTTGCCATGCTGGATACTTTCCCAAGCATATGCAATCTTGCAGAAAAAGTCAATAAAATATTACAGTTCCAATTTCTAGGTATGTAAACTGGGTAAATGATTGTCACTATGACCAGCAATCACACTTCTGTTAATTCTAATATTGCTATAATCACAAGGTACTGATGTGATAGTTAAATGATCAGATTTGGGGCCGGCTCGATAGCCCAGTGGATAGGGCGCTGGCATACCACATGGGAGGCCCTGAGTTTGATTCCCGGGGACCTCTCCTAGCAGGCAGACCACCTTGAGAATGGCAAGCCACCATGGGCGGGTCGGAGCCACCATGGGCAGGGCAAGAAGCTGCCATGGACAGGGCAAGAGCTGCCATGGGCAGGGCAGGTCACCCGCGGATGGAGCGCAGCCAGCCACCCACGAACTGAAGCAAGCGTCAGCCGTGAATGGACGTAGAGACCACCCACAAGCGGGGAAAGCCACGCCTGTGCAGTGACCACTCTGGTGCGTGGCCGCAGCGGGGGGAAGGGGAGATATGTAATAAAATAAATAAATCTTAAAAAAAAATGATCAGATTTATTTCTTGGAAAACTATTACACTGCCTGAAAATATTCATTTTATAACAAGGGATTTACAGTAAAATACTACTATGTTCCCACCTATATGACTGTGCATTTATACATTATTATGTTTATGTTGTAGATAAGCATTCTTTAGCAAGCAATGTGTAAGTAGTAATGTTATTTTATAAAATGTGAGCACAATACATTTAAACAGAAGTTCTTAAATTTTATTCTTCAAACATCAATCAATACCACATTGTATAAGTTTCAATTTGGAAACCTATTCCGAAATTGAAATAGTCATTTTTAACATGACACTTTATCAAGTTCATTTTGAAATTTTGTTTCAAATAAATTCTGTAGCAAATTTATGGGTATAATAATATAAAATCACAATAAATAAAGCAAAATTAACAGTACTAAATGGAGTAATGGGAAAAAATACCATAAATAAACATTTTTTATGGCAAAGCTCCGTGTCCTGGTTTGTCATTTTTTGACCCCAGAAAATGATGTTCTTTATCTGATCCAATCCTGTGCCTGTAGATGGGGACTTTTGATTAGATCCAGTGAAAGGAACTTTAATTAGATCAGTTTTGCTTATATCATTTTAGGGCCTTTGATTCAGCTACTTCAGGGAAACATGACCCAAGTTAGGTGTCTGTCCTCTTGTTGTGGTTTTATATAAGCAAAGAAATCAGAAACACACGGAGATTGAGAGCCACCATTTTGATCCTGCCATTTAAGAGAAAGGACTCCAGTGATTGGCTGCCATCTTACCATGCCCTTGTGGCAGGAATCCAGGATCCAGCAGCTATCCTTTGGTGAGACAGCATCTCTGATGATGCCTTGATTTGGACATTTTCACAGGCTTGGAACCATAAGATTTTACCCCAGATAAATTTACTTTATAAAAGCCAATCCATTTCTGGTATTGCATTAGCAGGTTCAGGAAAACAAAACACTCTGTGATGCTTAATTTCATGTGTCAACTTAGCTAGATTACCATGTCCAGTTGTTTGGCAAGCAAGCCCCAGCCTGACTATT